>LPNX010807504.1:8916-22617 GCA_001517045.1 Pseudotsuga menziesii
GGGCCTTTGTATATCTTCATCATGGAGATTCTGATCTATGTATATTGTACGTGGTGATGACCACATATGTGATATCATGTATTATGCCTATTCATGGCCATTGTACTCTTATGTATCCGGGCTTGCTATATGTACTTGCAGTTGTATGCAGAGTTGTATCATTGTACTATGCTGATTGGGTGGCTGGTCTTCCATTTTGGATCCTTCATCACTCCACTTCTGGGATGGACTTATAATGTATTTTGGCCATCGTATGACCCCTCTGACCTCACACATTAGGGGACATATGTTATAGCAGATTTCACCACTCTAGGTGAATCACACTTTGTATGGCCTTCCCCTGTCCCACTGCAGACTCTTTAGACCCCATGGACCATATTTTATCCTTTGATGTTTCCTTGATCATCCCTAAAAACTATATAAAAGATGATATATGCAGATTTTTCCCTGATAACCATGTACATACGCGGGTTTGACTTTTATAACCGCGTACATTGGGATGTGTGCATAGTCCAAATCCTTTTGGATTTTTCCTTGACATGGATCCGACTCATTTGACTCCTGGCCTTCCATATGCCTTGAGATCGCTTGGATTCGACCCTTCATTATTTCTTGTGAAGCTATATAAGGAACCCCTTGGTACATTGAAGGCATATAGAGAGATTGAAAGCAACGAAACTATAGTCCATTGTTTCCGGAATTTATGCTTGAGTCTGCATCCCTTTGTCCCTTTGGAGCATTGTTGTGTTCTTCCCAAGCTTGCCTTTTGCTAGTGAGCTTGCTATCGTGAGATGGAGGATTGAGGTGGTGGAGGCCCAAGTGGGGGATTCAGTTTCTCCGATTCGCAGACGTGCCGTCAGAGGTTGTATCTTTCTTGTAATATCTGATTTATATTAATAAGAACTATCTTTTCCTGTCCAACGATGTGTATTTGATTGAATATTGTATCCATTGGAATATGTCAAATGCTTTTACATTATTGATTATATATGCTAGAATAGATATAACACCATGATATATAGTATGCTTGTATTGTTTACTTGTCATTGAGGAAGTATTATATCAATTCAAGATGAAGATTGGAAAGCTCAATGGGGATCTACTTCAACCGTATGGAATAAGGTACGAGGTCTGATCCTTTAGTGTTAGACATTTTATTTCTATTGCATATTGGGAAAGATTGATTTCTGGAGTCAAAGCTATCTGGTGTGGTACCCCAAGCCATAGGAATTTCTCTCCGTAACAAGTGCGTCAATATTAGAACATCACAATGCATAATGAATATGAATTACATATCAAAACATGTTTTTAGGAAACCCATAAGGGTTCCTTTTTATAGACTCTAGATATAACCAACTTCCTGAAAGTAAGGAGGATTTGGTTGATAAATAGGAGTCATTGGTCCTAACCATTTATGAAAAAAAACAATGTCCCAAATTTTGGTTGTCTATTGCAGTCTCACCAACCACAATATTCTTGACCATTCAGTTGTCTACCCAAATAATTGTTCAGTCATTTCGTTGAATTTTCTATTCAGGGCACTAGTTGATTTCTCCTCCAATTACCTATCATCTAACAATTGATTATATCTAGAAGATACCGAGGTGTGATGAACCACCAATACATTAGGTTCCAACACCCCCCATCAACAAAATGCTCTGGTGATTTAGTAGGTGGAATTACTTTCTCTAAAACCCCCCCATAGTTTCATTTTCCTGAAGCATAATCGTAGCCCGAAGTTTCACAAACTTAGATTATGGTAATTTCTTTGTAAAGATATCAACAACCTAATTATATATTATACAATAAAGAAGTGAGACAACATTCTCATGTACCAACTGTCTCAAGAATTGAACATGAATTTCAACATGCTTCATCTTTCTATGGGAAACAAGATTATCAACAACTTCAACAACAACTTGATTATCACATTAAATAATAGTGGAGGCCTGAATAGGAAACCCAACCTCACCAAGATGCTAATGAATCCAAAATGCATTTGTACCTACATTGGCAATGCCATGATACTCAACTTCTTTAGTTGAAAAGGAGACTACCTTCTATTTCTTACATAACCAAACCAATGGCCAGTCAAAAAACATAGTGAGAAGTGGACTTTTAGTCATCAATATCGCTGACCCATTCAAAATAATTATACTCAACTAGTGGTTTAGATAATAATTAATAGCATACTGATAAGTGCTCTTAATGTAGTGAATAATTATATTTTTGGCCTTCTAATGTCTTTCTTGAGGATCCTTCATGAACCGAGAAACCGAACTAACAATAAAGGAGATATTTGATCGATTGTGAATTAAGTAGATCAGGATACCAACCAAATGTCAATAAAAAGTGGTGTTGAATCATGAAGAGTTGCATTATTTCAAAAAATTCACTCTTGAATAATAAGTTGTAGTAAATGACTTAGAGTAGTCCATTTTGAATCATTTTAAGAGATCCAAGGAGTATTTAGGTTGAGAAAGAAAGATACCATCATCCATTTGCAAAATTTGAGTGCCAAGAAAGAAATGCAAGATACCAAGGCCAGTCATTTCAAAGGCACCTACAAGTTGTTTATTCAAATCCAAAATTAGATTGATATTATTTCCACTTATGACTAAATCATCAACATGTAATGTCACAATTAAAGTATTACCATGAACATGTAATCATTACAGGAAATTTGGGGTCTAAAATGGGCCTTATAAGAAAATGAGCCAATATTCAAGAAAACAAGGACGCCATAATTTCTTGATGAGTTGGAATTCAAGAACCAATAGAACTTTAATAAAAATGAATTAACTATAATGGCTGACTTGACATATTTGTCATAAAAGAACTATTTTTTTGTTCGTATTTTCAAAATATCTAGGTGATTTTACTCAAATTTCGAGCCGGAGAACTCATTGGATATAGAATTAAATTCTTCATCTAACATGTAACCACACTTCATACTTTTGATAAACTCATCTTCCCCCAAAAAAAACACCTAGAAAAAACATAATGATGACAATGACGATGTCATCATCATGTTTTATCAGGTGTTTTTTTTGGTGCAACAAGCTCTGTCAAAAGAATGCAGTGTGGGTACTCGTTAGATGCATAATTTAACTATGCATCCAATGATTGCTCCCTCTCAAAATTTGAGTAGAAACAAAGGGAGATGTTGCCCCTAAAAACAAAAAATATTTGAAAAAATGTGATCATGACATCATCATTACATTTTCAGGCATATTTTGTTTTTGGGGAAGTGGGGTCTATCAAAAGTATTTACAGTGATTTCTTTTTGGATGCATAATTTAATTACACATCCAACAAGTTCTCCTGCTTGAAATTTTAGTAAAAACATAGGGAGATATGTTGAAAATAAAAAAAAAAACAGTTTTTCTTTCTTCCTCCAAAATTAATAAATATTAATTTTTTTTTATTTTCCTTAGGAGGCCCATTTTTTAGAACCCAAAATTCCTCTAACGAAATAAATACTATGATCAAATTCACAATGTTTGAATCCAAGACCAAAGAACTAATCAATCTTCTCATACGAAGCATGAGGTGCATGTTTCAAGTAATACAATGAATTCTTTAGTAGATAAACAATACCATAATCTATCACAAAACAAATATGATTCTCCATATAAATTTCTTCAATAATATATCCATTCATAAAATAACTTTTAACATCCATTTGATGAAGCTCCCATCTGAAATGAGCAGTAAGGGAAAGTACTAATATGACATCATTCATCTTTGCAACAGGGGAAATGGTTTAAGTGTAGTTAATGCTTTCTTGGCGAGAGAATACCTTGGAGACCAAATGAGCCTTGTTCCTTTCAATAACACCATTGGAGGTAAACTTAGTATTATAGATCCATCGACACCTCACCACATTCTTTCCTTAATATCAAGGGACATGTTCCCATGTCTTATTATTGTTTGAGGAATCAATCTCAACAGTCATAGTAGTTTCCCATTCTGGTACTCCTTAGAATTAACATACATATCATGATCATGGTTGTCAAGAACACATGCCATTAGGGAAATAGTGCCATATTTTTTATGAATGTGAGTTTGTTGACCAACGCTACGATTTCCATCATCTGATCCAACAACTTCAATAATCTTAACAACCCACTGAGGTAAGAAAATTTTTGGTGTTCCGGGAGAACTGTAATCAGTCATGTGAGTCAAGGAATTCAATTTTTCAACTTCAATAATCATAGTATACTGACTTGAATTTGATGTAGGAGGAGGATTCATCGGTTTGTTCAAAACTCCATAGATGAACACAATCGATCCAAACTCTTCAATAATTTAAAATGGATCATGCTTTAATATAGTAGAGGATATCAAAACCTTATTACCTAAAGTCTTCTCATCAAATACCACACTTTGGCTTAGGATGGTATAATGTATGATAAGATCAAATAGTCTATATGATTTTGAATCATTAGAGTTGACCATCATGATGCCACCATGACTCTATGCATTCAATTTCTTTCTATAGAGTCACTAATATGCACCCAAGAAATACATCCACAGGTTTTGAGGTGTCCAATAGAGGGATTTGTCCCATTCCATTTCTTGACTATATTTATGTCACTTACATCTCCAGTTGGTACAAGGACGAGGAGATAATTTGAGCTGTAACAAATTCTTACTAAAACATTGTCAGGAAATATTAGGTGTGTTGTAAGCACTTGACCATTTCTACCAAATTCTGATTCTTCGTCTTCATGATTACATTATATTGAGGGGTGTGAGGGATAGATATTTTCCACGAAATACCATTTTGCAAGAGATATTCTTCAAACAATTGGCTCATATATTCAATACCATTTTTTGATCTCAAACATTTAATTGATAAAACACACTACTTCTCATCTTCTTATCTAAATTCGTTGATTCTTTCAAAAACTTGACTCTTATTATTTAAGAAATATGCCCATGTAAATATAGATCAATCATCAATACAAGTCAAAATAAAGTTTACACCCACTAATGAAGGTTGTTCACGCACCAAAGATAATTGTGAACAAGCTTTAGTCTATATTGTGCATGAGATGCTTTCCTTGAAGCTTGATGATGATTTCCAAGCATACATGCTTCACAAACTGCATCAAACAGAATAATCTTTGGAAGACCAGTAACCATGTTGTGAGTTACCATCATCTTCATACTTTGAAAATTCATATGACCAAGTTGTTCATCCCAAGTTTGACCTATGTCATTGGTTTGAGAAATGAGTGCAATTAGTCCAGTCATCTGAGAAACATTCATTGGTGGATCACAAAACTTATAAATTCCATATTTGGGATAAAAAAACCCTAAATCAATATTTTCCCCCCAAACCTCAAATCGTTTACGATAAGTTAATCTGACTAAAATGCAACAATTTTCTTATTATTTGTTAGTTGAGTAATTGAAAACAAGTTTGTACTTAAAATCGATATGTGATAAACATTGGATATGTGACCATGTTGGAATTCAAAATAACCATTACTAGTGATAGTCAGAGTGTAATCCTTAATTATGTGAATCTTCTCTTCATGAGCACGACTTAGGGAGGAGAACAAAGAATCATCCTTTTTCATATGATGAGTACATCCAGAGTCAACTATCCATTCAGTTTGAGTGGTGTAGGAATGCTTCGGGAGGTCAATTAGTCAAATGTCTAGTCAATGGACTATCCTCAAGGTGCTTGACCTTCCCTTCTAAATCCTTCATATTTTTCCAATAATTCTTCTCGACATGTCCCACATCTTTTACACAATACCAAGTATTCTTCTTATAATCCTTCTTTGTCATTGATGACTCTTCATTCTTCCCTTTTGTAGGTTGGTTGGTACATTCTGGTCATTTATCCTTTTGACCACAGTCTTTAAGGTTTAGATTGACCTTTCCTTTCAGCATGTGATCGTGGTGTTTTCTACCTAGATTTCCTTCTTCAAGAAACTTTTGTTGGTATTTAATCAACAGGTCACATAAAATATCAAAGGTAAAATCCATACCATATTGCTTATGTGACATCAAATTGGAATTAAAGGAGGAACAAAATACATCCTATGGCATCTTCAAATTCATTAGAGTTAGCTTAATGAGTTGTGCATCCTTCTTTAGAAAATCCTTGCCACATTCATCCAATTTCAATTGTAGCTCCTTGATGCAAGCTAAATATTCCCTTATATGATCAAAGGATAGAGGTTCTAGAGAGATCAGGTCTTTTTCTATCTGCCGTATTTTACCTTCATTTATCTTATTGAATAGAGTCTTCATCTTGTTCAAAAAAGGTATGAGGACAATCGATCTCACTTGTATGAAAGAGAATTTACATTAAGGTGTAGGTTGTGATAACATCAACAACTTTGTCTTTCTTAATGTCATTGGAAAACTTAGCATTGGCAACCATCAGACCGACAATAGCAGTCTTCATGAACTTCCATAGTCCTTTAGTCTTCAAGAATATCTCCATGATTATTGCCTAGATTGCATAATTGTGTCCATTGAGAACAATAGGTTCTATCTTGGAAGTCATCCTTCTAATATAATAGATTTGATCAAAGTTCAATAAAATGTATTAGTTGATAGATCGTCCAGCCAAATTCGATCAATGTTTGATCTGAATCAACATGATATGTATACAATAGGGCTAGGTCAAAACCATAAACTATGATACCATGTTGGGGAACCTCTTAAGATTGAAATATTGAACATGAACAGAAATCATAGAAGGGAACACAATTACAAGAAAATAAGTGGTGTCTAAAGACACCTTTATAACATTTAAGCACAGAGGATCATGATCAGAACATCACAATGCATACTGAGTATGAAATACATCTTGAAACATGTTATTATATAACCCACAGGGTATCCTTTTTATAGTCTCTGGTTCTAACCAGATTCTTAGAAGTAAGGATGATCTAGTCAACAAATAGGGGTCATTGGTCCTAACTATTTATGCAAAATTGACAACATCCTGAAGTTAAGTCGATTATTGTGGTGTTTCCGACCATGGTCTTTCCAACCATTTAGTTGTATTCCCAAATGATTTTTTAGTCATTCCATCGAATTGCCACATTCGATCCTCCATTCGTATGCTCTGCTAGTCTCCTCTCATATAAGCATTGATTGTCTTTAGAATATCCATAAGTGTGATGAACCACCAATACCTTAGGTTCCAACAAAAATGGGCTCACTTTCTCAAGGGAAAGGTCAAGAAAAATTATAAAGAACATGGTCGAATGGATCATCAACTAGAATGTATCAACCAAACTACTAAGGTAAATACCAAAGAGTTTTCATTGATGAAGAAATTTTGAAAGAAGAAAACCTATCATTATTGTAGAAAAGTTATACATTTCGAAAAAGCTTGCTAGAGGAATATGAACTACTTCAAGAAAAAGTTCAATCACCTTAAGAGTAACACATCAACTTGTTAGTCAATCATCCAACTTGTTGAAAATTATTACCATGTTTTTTAGTAATTTATAGACATAACATGCATGTACAATGTAGACATAATGCATAATTGGTTCCGGATGTATTTATCATATGTCTAAGGATGCTTCTCTATTCTGTTCCTTTATGTTGATGTAATTGTAACTTCATAATGTATTCACCTATGTATGTTATTTCTTGTACCCCAATGTTTATTCCGGGATGTGTCTGTAATGTAATTAAGTCATGTCATGCCCCAATGTTCCAATCAGGAGGATCTATAATGTAAACAAGTCATGTCAAGTCATTGTGGGTAACCCTCCTATTGTTCAAGGGTTAAAGTCCCCGTAGTTTCGGTGTACTAGGGTTATTAGACTCACTTAGTGAAGTCGGACCTAGTTGGGTTTAGTCAAGTGGGGAATTAGTATAAATAGAGAGTGAGCATCTCTATTTATCACACACTCACTCACACTCAGTTGTAGCACATAGTTGAGGAAGAAGAAGACACTGGGGCTAGGAAGAAAGAGGTTGCTGCTATCGAGAGATCATCTTACTGTTTTGGGGTTTTACTTTTGGTGTTGATTCTATCTTTGAGGAAGTTGTGGGGTTTTCTCCATTTATGATTTCCTTGAGGAAAAACATTGTGTTCATTGTTTCTTATGTTTGATTGCTATGCTTGTTATTCTCTCAGTTAAAGATCCTAATAATTCTAGCTTAATGTTAAAAATCTAACATGGTATCAGAGCTAACCTAAGAAGAAGACACTGTGCAGCTACGAGAACTAGGGATTCCTACTTTGTGGATATTCCTCCACATATTTTCAGAAAAATAAGGTTGGATTAACTCTCCTCCTTAGGGTGCATCTTTCTATCGAAGAAGAATCCAATTTTGAGTTTTTTTAGTTTTGGACCCAACACTGCTGTCGGAAATTAGGGCTTTCCATAGAAGTGGAAATTTTCTGTGATCCCAGGCCTGTATTGTTCTCCTCCCCAAAATAAAATTTAGGGATCAAGATCAAAGCATTTGGTTGGACAGAACTCCAGAAAAGCAAAACCCTAATATACTCTTGAACCAGCACTGCAGGATTTCAGCTCCAAATCCATATCTGACATCTTGAACTGGTAAGATCAAAATCTTTTGTATTTCCATTTGAGGTTCTCAATTGAGATGTCTCATCATACCAAGCTTGATGAAAATATTGAGGGATCTGATAAATTCTGAGCCTAGAAGTATAGGATCTCCCTGGTCTTGGAGGAAAATGAGTTGGACTCCTATATCAGCGAGGATGTTCCAGTTTCGGAGGGAGATGAGGCTAAGGCCTTACATGAGAAGAAGTTGGTTATGGAAAAGAGGATTATTTTTGTTTCAATCAAGGATCACCTCATACCATAAGTGTCCTCCCTAAAAACACCTAAATCTATGTTTGATGCCCTAACCAAATTGTTTGAAGGGAAGAACATCAACAAGAAGATGACTCTAAGAAACTAGCTGAAGAATGTAAAGATCTAGAATGTAGAAACCATCCAATATTACTTTACAAGGGTCTCTCAGATCAAGGAAAAACTGGAAGCCGTAGATGAAGAAGTAGAAAATGCAGAGATTGTAATGACCACCTTGAATGGTCTCCCTAGATCATGGGACTCCTTTATTCAAGGGATCTGTGCCAGAAATAACTTAGTCAAGTTCAGTAGACTATGGTAATAATTCTCTCAAGAAGAAGCTCGGATAGTAGCTTGAGAAGAAAAGATGAGAAGTGAAGATCAAGCTCTCACAGTACAATCCAAGAAATCCAGATCTAGCCACCACATAATTAAGTACTCTCATCAAAGGAATAACTCTAGAAAGCCTAGATATTTGTCTAAATACATTTGCTATACATGTGATGAAAGAGGACATTTTGCTAGATACTATCCTAAAATTAAAAGTAGCTCTCACAAGAAGAAGGGAAACAAGAAAAGACATCATGCTCATGCTATAGAGGATGATGAACCTTCCACAAAGAGAAACAGACAAGTCAGTGATAATTCTTCAAGTGAGGAAGAATATGTTTTGATCTTCGCTCTCACTGAAACTATCACACATGGCAGAAATGATTGGCTTATAGACAGTGGTACTTCCAGGCACATTATAGGATTCAAGGAATCCTTTGTGAAATTATCTGAACACGAATCACCTCACAAGGTGAAACTTGGAGATGACTACTAGTATCCAATAAAAGGTAGTAGGTAATCCTCATACAAGCTAGACTCTAGAAATTCTATGACAATTAAGGAAGTATTATTTGTACCAGGACTAAAGAAGAATCTCCTTTCCGTATCTGCATTAGATACAAAAGGAATGAGGGTTTCATTTATAGATGGTCAAGTCACCATGTGACCAAAAGGAAAGACCATTAATGATGCAGTAGTGATTGGGGAACAAGAAGGAGGCTTATACAAATTGAAGGGACATCTAGAACAAGCTTTGGTTCATTACTCAGTAGAACCAAATGAACGTTGGAATAGAAGTCTTGCACATGTGCATTACAGAACACTACCACTTGCAAGCAAAGATGTTGAAGGTCTCCTAGAAATGTACACAAACCATGAAGGCGTATGTAAAGGATGTGTAAAAGGGAAGAACACAACAAAGACATTTCCAAGTAGCGAAAGCAAGGCAAAGGAATCTTGGAAATCATCCACTCCGATGTATGCGGTCCAATGTCATCCAGTTCACTAAGAGGGTATGCATACTATGCTTCTTTTATTGATGATTTTTTTAGAAAGGCATGGATATAATTTATGAAGAACAAAGATGAAGTATTCAGTAAGTTCAAGGAATTCAAAGCCTTGATCGAGAACCACACTAAAAAGAAGACCAAGAACTTTCAACCATATAATGGCGGAGAATTCAGTTCGAATGAATTCAAAGAAATATGTAAATACTTAGGGATTAAGAGGGAGTTGTCCACTCCTTATAATCCACAATAGAATGGGATTGCAAAAAGGAAGAATAGAACTATCATGGAAGCTGCAAGAGCAATGCTTCATGATCAAGATCTTCCTATGCATCTTTGGGTAGACACTACCAGAACAATGGTGTATGTACAGAACCATACTCCACACAGAGTACTCGAGAACAAGACTCCTGAAGAAGTCTTCTCTGACAAGAAACCAGAAGTCAGCCATCTAAAAATATTCAGCTGTCCAGTGTACATTCACATTCCAAAAGAGAAGAGGACAAAATTAGATCCTTCAAGAAAGAAGGGTATATTTGTGGGATACTCTGAAAGCTCAAAGGCTTACAGAATATACTTCCCAGGGTTCAAGAATATTGACATTAGCAGAAATGTAACATTTGATGAAGATTCAGCCTACATCAAATCCAAGAAGAGACCGGCTGAAGAATTTGAAAAAACAAGAGAACCTATAATTCATGATACAATCATGAATGAAGAAATTCAAGAAGAAGATCAAGAACTAGAGGAACCTCAAGAACCTGTAGATCCACCTCTGGAGAAGAATCCTCATAAGAGGAAACCTACTTGGGTATGTGAAATTATCCAAGTTGCATAAAGATATTGAGCTTCAGAAGAAACACCCAGAGGAAGAAAGAGAACTAGATCATGTTCTAGTTACGTAGCCTTACTATGTGACATTATTGATAAAGAACCTTCCAACTATGAAGAAGCGGCAAAACAAAAAGAGTAGAAGGATGCTATGATCAAAAAGTATCAATCGATCATGAAGAATGATGTTTGGGATGTTGTCCCAAGACCAAAATAGAAGTCCATTGTAACTTCCAAATGGATCTACAAGATCAAGCATGCTCTGCAGATGGCAGCATCGAGAAACATAAAGAAATATTTGTGGATCGTGGTTTCTCCCAGAAAGAAGGAATAGATTATGAAGAAACCTTTTCACCTGTAGCCAAATACACCTCCATCAGATCAGTACTTTCTCTGGTTGCGGTGATGAAATGGAAGATACACCAGATGGATGTCAAGATTGCTTTCTTGAATGGTGTAGTTGAAGAGGAAATGTATGTGGAGCAGCCACTCGATTTTGAGATACATGACAGAGAGTCTCAGGTATGTAGATTGAAGAAACCCCTTTACAATTTGAAATAGGCACCCAGGACATGGTACGGTAGAATTGATGGTTTCCTATAAAGTTTGGACTTTACCAAGAGTAAAGAAAATTCTAACCTTTACTACAAGGTTGAAGATGGCAATCTATTGATACTCCTACTATATGTGGATGATCTTTTTGTAATAGGTATGGATGGGTATATTGCTGATACGAACAGGAAACTTGCTACCAAGTTCGAAATGAAGGACTTTGGTATGATGCACTATTTCTTAGGCATGGAGGTGTGGCAGAATGCAGATGGAATCTTCCTTGGAAAAGGGAAGTATGCAGTATAGATTCTGAAGAGATTCGGGATGATGGACTGCAAGGCCATAACCACACCTATGGCATCGAACCTGAACCTATTGAGTGATGCTTCCTCTGAAGCGGTTAATGCTATGATGTATCGTCAGATGATTAGGTCTATAGTAGGGATTTCTCCTTGCTACAGGGGCAGGAATGGCTACCTTTCATCTATAGGACGGAAGGATAGGTTCCTGGATGGAATGTAGTAAAAATGAACAAGAAATGAAATAGAACAGAAATGAAATAAAATGATGGAAGGGAAATATGGAGAACCCCTCTGCAGACAAATGTTAGGGTTCCGCTTCCAATAACCCTCAAACAATCATTAAGCTACAGTAAACCAAAATATCTACAAAACAAGTTAGGAAATAAACCTGCAAATGAAAACATGGATTAGAAAACAAAGAAACTATTAAGAAAATGTAGAAAACAACAATCTATACCTTCTCTTTGGGTGGAATGGGCCACCATGCCCAAGTTTGAAAAATCACCTCTCTTGGATGGCAGGAGCTATGGCTCAATGGAGATGGAGGAGAGGGAGTGTGGGTGGCTTGAGAGACAAAGGCTCTCAAGGCATCCATGGGCAACATAACAGTATGCAAGAGAGAAGTGTCTCGAGAGTGACCCCCACCCTCCTTTTATAGCTTTTTTGGGGTTTTAGGGTTTTAAGCCCTTGGTCCGGGCTTTAGCCCCTTTTTGGGATTTTAGCCCCTTCCACCCTAATTTTAGCTCCTTTTAGGGTTTTAGCCCCTTTTGGGGGGCTTTAGCTCCTAGGAGAGTATTTTAGGCTCCTCTTTGGGGTTTTTAAGCCCCTTTCTTCATCCTTAAGCATTTTTCAGCATGTGGGGGTCTAATGGAGCATCGTGAAGTGGTGTCCTTGGGTGGTGTAGGTCATGGAGGGCTTAGTGAGGGATTTTTTGGGTTAAAAGATTGCCCCCTGATGTGTGAGGGAAGGAGCTCATCGTATGGCCAACGGACATCATAGGATTTGCTGCGGTGAGGTGGTACTTCCGGGGCTGGGACATGGTGGCTTTTGGTTTTTGTATTAATATGGTTCCCATCAATGGGTGAAATACAAATAATGTGTGACATGTATATGGACGAGGCAGGCATCCCCATGCTTGTGACAATGTCAAAGGAATAATTTGATCTATGCTCTAAAATACAAGAGCCAATCATATACAACTGATGATACATTAATGGTTGCCTCAATGTGAGGCTGAATACAATACTGATCTGGTACATTGGACCCATGGAATTCTCATGGAATGCTATATATTCATGACTGATGATCTGCTGGATCTGGAATGGTACATAGCTGTATGGACTCGCTGATTGAGAGTCAAAGTCTTTGTGTTACAAGTATGTTGCATTAGTCATAAATCTATATAGAAGGATTGCTGGGGCTTCTGAACACTATCTCGAATGCAACTGAGAAATCACAAGGGACATAACCTATTTAGGTCCCTCCAGTAGACTCATCAATGTGCTAGAGTTAGGTGACATCCAAGGTCTTCGACCAAGTATTTTGTAGACAAAACCTTGTAAAAATCTCAAAGGTGCGATGATGTAGTTGGAGTCGAGCACGTGAGAAAAAACCATCTTGAGAGGCACGAAGGACTCCTCTCAAGTGGTCCAAGGAACTCATCAATGAGGTTAATGAAACTAGGATACAAGGATGTCTAGGTCTATCCTCTGGAATATATGTGTTGTCGTCGACAGAGGGAGACTTGCCCCTATTCAAGGCAATGATGTTTCCTTGACCAGGAGCACGAGGGAGATAACTAAAAGGTGTGAGACAATCTACGGACTGACCCACTGAATGGCGGGGGGGGGGGGGGGGGGGGGG
>LPNX010807504.1:22622-83240 GCA_001517045.1 Pseudotsuga menziesii
TCAAAGTATGACGGCAGGGTGGACCAGGTAGCAAATGAAACTTGACTCATGGGAATGGGATCATAGCTGTAATACCAGGAATGTCACTGCAGATGGGAAATACTTGGAAGAGGTAGACACTTTTGATATTGATGGGATCCAAGGAAGACACATTGTAGAGTACTCTGAACAAAGGTGACCCAACAAGGGAATGCTGCCAAACTATTTTCTGTGGGGTGGTGTCTAGGGACACCGTTATGGTATGATCTCATGGATTTTTGGTGAGCCTCAGAAGGTAAATACTCAATGGTGCTTTCAATTTTAGAGAGTCTGAAAGCACAAAGAAGACTCTACTCTCCAATGGTAAATACTCAATGGTGCTCTTTTTCGTTGGTAATCTCCTATGCCTGAAAAAGGATAAATGTATACATAGGAGAGCTCACCCATCCTGTAGGGGATGAGAGAATTCTTTACCATTGGTAGTCCAATCAGGTCAGAAAAGGTTAAACCTATACTAACTGGATGGTCATTCAGATAATTTTACGAGCATGAACAAAACCAAGTTTGCTCGACAATCGTTTCTTGATAAGAAGCCTGGAAAAGAGCTTAACGACAACCCGTGGTGAGATTTTTCGTAAAGTGCAGCCCCTCTACCCGAGAAAGCATAAAAGTATGCAGAGGGGAACGGTCTTGGCTTGAGTGTGCCAAGGAAGTCCTTTTCAATATATGGTCTACATGGTCTGCAAAAGGAGGTAAACAAGACGATGTAGACGCCCTTTCCTATACTTTAGCGAACGGGAAAGGAAGCAGTTGCACTTGGCTATATTTTCATTGTTTTAAGGAGTCAGAAAAGAGCTTAAATGAAACCCTAGTGTGGTCAACCGATTTTAGTGGCAGAGGTGGTGCCCCATGTCAGGATGGTTGACAGAGGTCCAAAGGTCATCCATGCAGTATGGATGGAGCAGAAGGTTCTCAAACATACCAATACATGCATGGGATAGATCACGACAAAGGCTCGCAAGTTGATGCGGGAGAGGTATGCCAATCGAGGTGGCTCTTGGATAGAGTTCAGGAGATCATGCATGTGTGTTGTGGTGGACGGACTTGAATACATGTGATGTGAGTGCAAGTATCGGGGCACTTACATGCCATATACATATAAGAGAAATAAATCATTTTGTGGACAATGGTCCAGCGGTCTGCGTAAGGTGCAGTGGATGAAAAAGACAACTATGTGTTAAAATACAAAATCAAAGTAAAAATGACATTCCTTAATGGGCGGTGGCCCAAAAACGCACATGAGTAGTAGTTGAGAAGTGTGATACAAGTACAGAACCGTAGACACTTGCATCATCATGTCATGGCTCGTAAATCGAGGTGACTCGTGGGAAATGGTCTCGAAATTAATTTGTTAAACATGAGAGGATGGTATCATAAGGAGGTAGGAGTTTGAGCCTGGAGATGTGAGAGGTGTCTCGAACTGATTCCAGGTGACTTTGGATTAGCAGCTAATGGTGCTACCCCTGACTTGTACTAAAAAACATTGAAAAACAAGAAAGGAAAAAAAACTACGCTATAAGGGACTCATAGTGGTTATATCAAGCATAGACTTTCTTGAGGTGGAGCCCGTTGTGCAGCTTCTTCAAGAGTTGACCATCCGAGTCAGCGAAGAGGTATGCCCCCTTGCCAAAACGAAGTTCATTGGCATGGTGGGATGACGAAATCTGATCTTTTATGGGAAGAACCAATTCCACACTATGGTTTAAAGGGAATGGGGTAAAACCAAAGCAAGTCTTGCATATATCTCCGTCATCGCGTAAGTGGTGCCAGGATAGATCAGGTGGATCTTCCACAGTCGATGAGACGGAAGGGAAACTGGTGCTAGAGATCATGTAAATGGTATTGGCTGTGGTTTTTGTGTCCTTTCCCTGAGTCTCTATTGGAGGAAGAGGGGCAGGCCTAGAGATAGGAGGAGTCTTTGATGGACTTGGAGGTAGGTGCAATATTATCTCAATTGTCTGGGCATGAGTCAACACATCTTGGGGCCTCATAGGTATGGTAGGCGGTTCAAGGTACCGCACAAGATCTCCCAGTGTGAAATCCTGTAGATCGCAGGTTTCCAAGACAGACTTACTCTTGATCTTGGACGGTAGGAAAAGGAAAGGGAAAAGGAAAAAGAAAAGGATCATGTTGATCGGGAATGAACCCCAATGTTTCCCTGGTAACTGAGGTTGAGGTTGCGACTGAGGTTGTGGCTGTGGATGGAGCTGTGGTTGTGGAAACAACGGAAGAGACAGGTTTGATGCACTATTGGTGGTGGTGGAGACAAGAGGGTCAGTAGAATTAGACATCATGTAGATGGACATGGTGTCTGAAGAAGGCGGTGGGGGGTGCACTTCTTCGATCAAGGTGATTTCAGACTCAAGGGAATGTTGACGGAGGTCATCTAGAGCCATTTGAAATTTGGGCAGGTCTTGGAAATGGTGAGAGTAATGTCCATACAAACCGCAAAGGGTGCAAGCATGGTTTGTTCTTAATGCCTTGTTTTTGACTATCAGCGCGGTTGAGAGTTCAACCATGGGGATGTTTTCATTTGTATCCATGGCATCTAAATGTGCATGGATCATTGGGATTTTAGGGAAACTCTGAGTTGGATGGCCCTATTGCTCACAAATGGTGGAAGACTGGACGTGCTGCGATTCTACGGTGGCTTTGGCATTCTTGCCCCTGGCCCTTTTTGGGTGGTGCGGTGCGGGTGCGGGTGTGGCGGTTGGATTTTGCAGGCCAAGTGGAGGGAGAGACTCCATTGCAATGGGTTGCACCATGGTTAAAACAACCTGGGCCATTGGTGGTTGAGCTGGTGGATCGAGATACCATACCGAAATTCCCAATGTGAAGTTAGGTAGGCTTAAGGTTTCCATTACCGGCTTGCTCATGACCCCAAGTGGGGGAAAGAGGAAGGGAATCGTATGGACTGGTGATGAGCCCAGATAAATCCCTGTTGTTTGCATGTGGGGATGTGGTTGTGGTTGTGGCTATGCAAAATGCTACTGCTGCGGGTGATGTTGTAGCTATTGTTGGTGTTGTGGCTATGGATGATGTTGTGGTTGTGGTTGGGGCTACTGCTGCGGTTGTTGTTTGGGCACAGCGGTGCATGATGAGACCATGCACAAGTTTGCAGTTTCATTTTCTGTCAGTGGTGGTGACACTAACGGGAAAGGATCCGTCATGGTTGTATCAACAAACAACCCAGGGCCCACATTCAACAATGGGGAGGCTGGTGTTTTTTCAACCATGGTGTTGATTACAGGGATGACATTGGCGTGTGTGGTCGTCCCTTGCGGCTCGATGGTGGTGATGGTAGGGATAACGTTAAAAGGTGTTGTTAACCCTTGTAGATCATGATAAGTGAGTTGGTCAACTGTCATGAGTTGATGCGACCGCTCTCATGGCATACATATAAATTCTCCCGAGGAGACGGTTATAGTCCAGTTAAGCGTTGACAACCTTGATGTCAATCAAGACTGTATTCCCAGCTAACGTGATGGGGACATGGGGGAGGATTCCTTGGGATTTAGTGGGATGTCCATCATAAGCCTGAAGAGTTGTGGAGGACGGCTGTAGAATTGGTGATCCAAGTTTCTGCCAAACCAGGGTGGACATAACGTACGTGGATTCCCCCTCATCCACTATGCATTGATGCACAGGGAATATTGATGGTTGATGGAATGCACGGTTCCCCGTTCTCCATGTAGAATGTGATCAACTTGGAGTTGGAGGGATCTACTGCCCCAAGGGAGGCTAGTAAGGCTTTCTACTACATTGGACATGTTTTAAGTACCTCAAGAGCGAACATGGTGGTTGGTGTTTGGGACAAATCATCCACAATGGTATAGCTAACTATAGCTCTAGCCGTGGCGTTATTGGCAATTCTGCGTATGGGGGGGCATGGGAATGGGGGTAACTGAAGGGGTAGGTTGACTGTTTTGGACGTTGATGCTGCTGATGTTTCAGTGGGTTCAGTGGTGGTACCGTACTGATTCTGTCTGATTTGCAAGTTGACCTCTTCAGTTGTCATGGCTAGCAGGTGGTGAACACCTGTTTCAGCCGTGGGAGGTTGCCCCGGATCATTGGGATTGGGTTGGGGAGGGGGTGCGGTTGCCACCAATCCTTGGACTAGTAGTGGGTTTTGAAACACCATAGGGGGAGGTCCTTGTGGTGCTATGTTGGGACTCATTTTGAATGGCCTGCTTAGCACGACCCATGAGGGGACACTTGAATGTGTAGTGCCCATAAACGTCATAGAGTGTGCACAATTGGTTTTTGCACAACGAGGCATTGTGTCTTGGTGCATTTTCTTGTGGGGGTTTTTGGGTGGGTCGGTTTGCTGCGAAATTGTTGGGAGGGTTCTGTTGTTGACTGCCTCCCTGCGGTTGGTTATTGGCTTGGTTTCAGGGCTGATTATTCCTAGCTTTCCCTTGTTGATTGTTGGGGACAGACTGATTGGGATGGTTTTGTTGTGTGAACACTTATCCCAATGGACCGGGTGGAGTGAGGGCAGGAGCTTGAACTATTTGCACTAATGGTGCATAGTATATTTGTGCGGGTGGCGGTGCCACAAATGTGGGCATTTACCCCGCATACTGCTGTGTTGGCCAAGCCATGGCCTGAGCCTATTGTAGTGGTGTAGGCTATGCATAGGAAGTTGTTGCTCCAGACTAGGACATCATTCTAGCATAGTCCAGATCAGTTTGGTTTTGGTAAGCAACACTAGCAGTGTTTCCTGGTTGTGGTGTAATGATAGGTGGTGTTAGATGTTGTTGTGGCTATTGGGAGACCGATCCTATGATGCCATCTGCAGCATGGGATGCCCCCGGTGCATTGCGGTAAGAGGTGCCTATGTGAGGAGTGTCTGGGATGACGGTGTATAGGTATCCAGACTGAGCATAGATAAGGTCAAACTATTGAACTTTCAGTATGGCCTCTTCTTCGGATTGGGGATGTTCGAATGTGACATCCTTTGCTATGGTTGGGAACAAGGTCTTAAGGAACCAATACAAGAAGATCCTGTCATCAAGTTGGATTTTACATAGGCTACGGTGTCGCCACCACTCTATGGTTAGTTATATGAGTGACATTGTTCCGACGGTAGGATAGAAAGATCTCCCTCGTCATATCTGATAGGGAGTTGAAAATAATATAGGAACATGAAAGCTAGGGATTTGAAGTCCAGGTATTTGGCCTGCAGTAGCTCAATGTACAATTTGGCCACGACACCTGTAAGGGTGCATTGGAATAGCCTGAGCATGATGGAATCATCTACGATGCTATTGGATGAGCACCATAGATGGAATATCATAATGTGGTTTTGGGGACATTCCCCTACTTTTCCTTCAAACTTGGCGATGTCTGATGGCATCTTAGTTGGCATTGGAGGCCAAAAAGATTGATGGCAAATGGGGTCATTTGTTAATCGAACCAAATCATGCAAGTTAAGACGAGCCATGAAAAGCAGATTTGACCCAAGGTTGATATGATATGGGGTTGCGATGGCGCTGGGGTTTGCAGGTGCATAATGCATCTGCAAAACTGGGGGTACTTGCGGTGGCACCATTGCAGATGGGCCAATGCCCCCAAGTTTTGTTGGGGGGACAGTATGGGTGGCGGGGACATTGCCCCCATGTATGATAGTAGGGGCAATGTAAGTGGATGGTCCACTGCCCCCCTGTGTGGCAGGAGGGACAGTGTGTGTCGAGGGGCCACTGCCCTCGTGTGTTGCAAGTGGGATAGCTTGGATGGTCACTATAGGTGGTTGCGGTTAACTGATGACAGTTTGCATGACTATGCTTGGGCAACCTGTAGAGTTATTGGTGACAGGTTGTGATGTGGATATGGGTCCACTTGCTAAGGTTATGCCTGAAAATGGATCTGTGTTGGCACCAACCATGGGGCTTGATGGTGCAGTATGGAGGTCTATTTCAGAATGATATGGGTTTGAATCTGAATCAAAGGCTGTGTGGCCTTCTGATGGTGTGGGAGATCATTGAGAATAGTTTCGATAGTGTCTATTGAGTGTTCCAAATTCTGGTGGTTCACCTCTTGGGAGTGAGGAAGAGTGTGAGGGATCAATTGTGTTAGATGTTTATCAAACTGACGGGAATGATGTTAGGACCCCAGTTTCAGTGGCTTCCTATTGGCTGTAGGTGGTCACTCAGCCACCAAGACTACTAGAAGACAGTGCTTGGATTTTTCCTCAGAGGTGTTTCTACTCAATCAAAAGGTTTCATTGCCCATTTCGCTTGGCAATTCCTCTCAGCGGCCAGCTACTTTGGGGTTCCTATGGTACTCCTTGCAATGAGTTTCTGGGCAGAGCCCAAGTACTTCCTACAGTTGAAGTAGTCAGGGACTTATGTCCTCAAAGACTGCAGATTTGTTTGTACTTAGTGTAAATTGATAAATTTTAAGGCTCTCTCAGTGTCATGAACTGAGTTGGGTTGATTACTTGATATGGTGTGATTGTTTATCTATCTTTCTGGTATTTGGTAGCTGAAAATGGTTTATGAATTCATCATATTGTGGTGGAGTTCATGTCATTGTGTATGCAAGCATTGAGTAATCTGAAATTTGTAAACAAATACAGTTTTTAACCCTGAATGTTTATGGCCTAACTAGATGAATACCTCACACTGATATTCCTCTTCAACCAAGAGAAGGTGCTGGGATCTCAACACAATGGCACTAAGCCCATCTATACATCCACAGGTCACCTCCCAGATGCAAGGTTGGTCAACATGGAGGATGCTTAGTGTTGTGACAAGCCCTCCTTCTCTACCCCCTCTACCTTCCAGGTCACTTGGTTTTAATGGTTTGGAACAATATTAATGAAGGGCTTAGGACTATACAAGCTTTCCTTTCGTCATATCCCAGAATACCCCGAAGGGTGATGACTAGGTAGAGGAGGAAGGGTAAGCAAGACAGTTAATTTTAGGTTGATTTTAGTTAAGCTACATTCATTTAATTAAGCCATTAAAATTTGTTTGGAATTTACACATTGTTTGTAAAGGAAATTACAGTAAATTGTAGAAAAAACTAAAATTAACTTACAGTTCTAGACAGAGGTGGCTGAGCCAAACTAAAAGTATCTATAAAAATGAAATTGAAACTCTGTTTGACAGACCGCACATTTCTGATCAAATCTGGTGAGGGGGCCGCAATATTTTTTGAGAAACAGGTGAGGGGATCGCACAGATTTCAAAGACAGATGGTGTGGGAGATCATTGAGAATAGTTTCGATAGTGTCTATTGAGTGTTCCAAATTCTGGTGGTTCACCTCTTGGGAGTGAGGAAGAGCGTGAGGGATCAATTGTGTTAGATGTTTATCAAACTAACGGGAATGATGTTAGGACCCCAGTTTCAGTGGCTTCCTATTGGCTGTAGGTGGTCACTCAGCCACCAAGACTACTAGAAGACAGTGCTTGGATTTTTCCTCAGAGGTGTTTCTACTCAATCAAAAGGTTTCATTGCCCATTTCGCTTGGCAATTCCTCTCAGCGGCCAGCTACTTTGGGGTTCCTATGGTACTCCTTGCAATGAGTTTCTGGGCAGAGCCCAAGTACTTCCTACAGTTGAAGTAGTCAGGGACTTATGTCCTCAAAGACTGCAGATTTGTTTGTACTTAGTGTAAATTGATAAATTTTAAGGCTCTCTCAGTGTCATGAACTGAGTTGGGTTGATTACTTGATATGGTGTGATTGTTTATCTATCTTTCTGGTATTTGGTAGCTGAAAATGGTTTATGAATTCATCATATTGTGGTGGAGTTCATGTCATTGTGTATGCAAGCATTGAGTAATCTGAAATTTGTAAACAAATACAGTTTTTAACCCTGAATGTTTATGGCCTAACTAGATGAATACCTCACACTGATATTCCTCTTCAACCAAGAGAAGGTGCTGGGATCTCAACACAATGGCACTAATCCCATCTATACATCCACAGGTCACCTCCCAGATGCAAGGTTGGTCAACAGGGAGGACGCTTAGCGTTGTGACAAGCCCTCCTTCTCTACCCCGTCTACCTTCCAGGTCACTTGGTTTTAATGGTTTGGAACAATATTAATGAAGGGCTTAGGACTATACAAGCTTTCCTTTCGTCATATCCCAGAATACCCCGAAGGGTGATGACTAGGTAGAGGAGGAAGGGTAAGCAAGACAGTTAATTTTAGGTTGATTTTAGTTAAGCTACATTCATTTAATTAAGCCATTAAAATTTGTTTGGAATTTACACATTGTTTGTAAAGGAAATTACAGTAAATTGTAGAAAAAACTAAAATTAACTTACAGTTCTAGATAGAGGTGGCTGAGCCACACTAAAAGTATCTATAAAAATGAAATTGAAACTCTGTTTGACAGACCGCACATTTCTGATCAAATCTGGTGAGGGGGCCGCAAGATTTTTTCAGAAACAGGTGAGGGGATCGCACAGATTTCAAAGAAAGATGCGGTCTATGTTTCTAAGCTAAGTCGCACCTTTTGAGGGATTAAGTGCACCCTGGGTGCTCCTGTTATTCCATTAAGTGCACCCTCATCCCCTACTCAGGCCCGATAAGTACAACCTGCCCTGGATTTGGGGTTTTTTATGATCCTGAGTCAGATCCAGCCGACAGTAACCTGTACTGTGGCCAAACTGACTCGAATTTTCCTAGCAGAGGATTTGGAAATACTAAGAATTGAAAATAAACTAGATCTAAGCTATATTTGACATGAAATTTTAAAAACTAGGGAAAAAATTAAAAAACTTGAAATTTTAAAAATTTGGACCAGGGATCATGTAGGATCGACCTGGTATGGTCGCCAGTTCTGTAGCAAGGATTTATCCTTGCTATAGGGGCAGGAATGGATACCTTCCATATATAGGATGGAAGGATAGGTTCCTAGATGGAATGCAGCAAAAATGAACAAGAAATGAGATAGAACAGAAACGAAATAAAATGATGGAAGAGAAATATGGAGAACCCCTCTGCAAACAAAGGTTACGGTTCTGCTTCCAATAACCTGCAAACAATCATTAAGCTATAGTAAACTAAAATACCTGCAAAATAAGTTAGGAAATAAACCTGCAAATGAAAACATGGATTAGAAAACAAAGAAACTATTAAGCAAATGAAAAAAATAACAAGCTATACCTTCTCTTTGGGTGGAATCGGCCACCATGCCCAAGCTTGAAGAAGCACCTCTCTTGGATGGGGGGAGCTATGTCTCAATGGATATGGAGGAGAGGGAGTGTGGGTGGCTTGAGAGACAAAGGGTCTCAAGGCATCCATGGACATCATAACAGTATGTAAGGGAGAAGTGTCTTGAGAGTGACTCCCCACCCTCCTTTTATAACTTTTTTGGGGTTTTAGGGTTTTAAGCCCTTGATCTGGGCTTGAGCCCCTTTTGGGGGCTTTTAGCCCCTTCTGCCCTAATTTTATCTCCTTTTAGGGTTTTAGCCCCTTTTTGGGGGCTTTCGCTCCTAGGAGAGTATTTTAGGCTCATTTTTGGGGTTTTTAAGCCCTTTTCTTCATCCTTAAGAATTTTTTAGGGTGTGGGGGTCTAATGGAGGGTCATGAAGTGGTGTCCTTGGGTGGTGTAGGTCATGGAGAGATTAGTGAGGGATTTTTTGGGTTAACAGGGTCGTTGATGTACCTGATGAACACAAGACCAGATATTTGCTTTGCTGTGAACACCTCGAGCCAGTTCTTGACAGATCCGAGACATGTTCACTTGATTTCTGCAAAGAATATTCTGAGGTACCTGAAGGGTACAGTTGACTATGGGCTCAAGTACGAGGCAAATCAGAATATTAAACTAGAGGTTTATGTTGATTCAGATTGGGTAGGAAGTTCCATCGATAGGAAGAGAAATTCAAGATGTTGCTTCAGTATGGGATCAGGTTTGATCTCTTGGTTTAGCAGGAATCAATCCTGTGTGGCACTGAGTACAACTAAAGTAGAGTATGTTGTAGCTAGTTCAGCTAGTTGTGAGGAAGTATGGCTAAGGAAGTTACTGTTTGATTTATTTGATCTCCAGTTGTATGCTACTTGTATATATTGTGACAACCAGAGTTGTGTGAAGTTGTCAGAGAGCCCTGTGTTCCATGACAAGTCAAAGCATATTGAGATCAAGTATCACTATATCAGGGATATGGTGTAGAGAGGAGCAATGAAAATCTAGTATGTTGCGACGGAGGAACAAATAGTTGATGTATTGATGAAGCCATTGGCTAGAGTGAAGTTTGAGTACTTTAGGGAGAAGCTTGGTGTTCTCCAGATCGATGTTCCCTCCAAGGGGAAATGATGAGACTGAGAGCCTTTCTAACATGATGAGAGGATTAGGTTCCTTCCATGGTTAGATGTAAGGACTGAGCCATTTTGTCATGGTGAGAGGATTTGTCCTTCCATGTCAGATATGAGTGTTAAGACATTCTGATTTGATAGTAGGATTGGTCCCTACATGATCAGATGTAAGGGGTAAATGCCATTCTTGGAATGGAGGCACCTGGTCAGTTACCAGCAAAACTCAGTCTGGGACTGAGGGCCATTCTGATATGACTGTAGGATGTAGTCTTACATGATCAGATGTGAGTACATGGCAATTATAATGTGATTTAGGGAGGTCTTCCCACTTGATAAGATATATGGGCTGATGCCATTCTCTGGGAGAATGGAGGCACCTGGTCAGTTACCAGGAATCCTCAGTCTAGGACATAGAGCCCTTTCAATGCGGTGTTTTCAAACATGGTCGAATGTAAGTGCTGAGCATTTTCGATGCGGTGTTTTCGAACATGCTCGGATGTAAGTACAGATCCTTTTTGATGCGGTGTGTTCGCACATGGTCGGATATAAGTGCTGAGACATTGTAGCACGATGTGTTTACACATGGTCAGATGTGAATGCTAGGCCTTTCTGACAAGATGAGGTCATATGTGAGTGCTGGGTGTGCCTTTCTGACAAGATGAGGTCAGATGTAAGAGATGGGTGGGCCATTCTAACTTAGGGCTAGATATAAGCATTGATGAAGACCTACATGAAGGGTAGGCCTACAACTAGCATGAAAAAGGGCTGGCTCTGTAGAACTTCCTATAATGAGAAGAATCGATAGATAGCACCGATGATGATGATGATCTAGACTTGATGATGATCTAGATCAAGTGATGATCTAGATGTGATGATGATCCAGACTTGATGACAATCTAGATCAAGTGATGATATAGATTTGATGATGATACAGTAATGATCCAGCAGTGATGATCCAGATCCATAATGAAGAATACTTGAAGACGAAGAAAAATTGAAGATGAAGAAGAATTGAATATGAAGACAACTTGAAGATGAATATTATGAGATGATCTAGTTGATACAGAGAAGAAGACTAGTGCTGAAAATTGTGTCGAAAGAATACCTTCCTAGTTAAGAGGGAGTGTTGATGTAATTGTACCTTCGGAATGTATTCACCTATGTATCTTATGTCTTGTACCCCGATGTTTATTCTAGGATGTGTATATAATGTAATTGAGTCATGTCATGCCCTGATGTTTTGATCAGGAGGATCTATAATGTAAACAAGTCATGTCAAGTCATTGTGGGTAACCCTCCTATTGTTCAAGGGTTAAAATCCCCACAGTTTCGGGGCACTAGGGTTATTAGACTCACCTAGTGAAGTCAGCCCTGGTTAGGTTTAGTCAAGTTGGGAATTAGTAAAAATAGAGAGTGAGCCTCTCTATTTATCACACACTCACTCACACTCAGTTGTAGTGCATAGCTGAGGAAGAAGAAGACACTGGGGCTAGGAAGAAAGAGGTTGCTCTTGTCGGGAGATCATCTTACTGTTTTGAGGTTTTACTTTTGGTGTTGATTCTTTCTCTGAGGAAGTTGCGGGGTTTTATCCATTTATGGTTTCCCTAAGGAAAAACATTGTGTTCATTGTTTCTTGTGTTTGATTGCTGTGCTTGTTATTCTCTCAGTTAAAGATCCTTATAATGCTAGCTTAATGTTAAAAATCTAACACTTTAATGGCGCTCAAGAATAGAATATTTATGTAGCTTATTATTAAGCTCTCATGGGTTCTAGAAGTAGTAATTTTGAATTCCAACATGGCTGAATATCCAATTTCTATCATGTGGCTATCTTGAGCACGAATTTGCTCTTGGTTTGTCACCTTACACAAACTAAGAAATATGTTGAGTTTTGGATAGATCACTTTATTGTAAAGGATCATAGGCTTTGCGGGAATTGTTTCTTCATGATTTTTGGATCCCAAATATGGAATTTACAAGTTCTATGATTCTCCTAGACCAATTGTACTAACTGGATTGATGAAAGTCATTTCTTAGAATGACAATAGAGGTTGAATTTGGCATGAAAGAGTTGGACATATTAACTTTTGGATTTTGAAGATGATGGTAACATAGAATATCGTTATTGGTGTCCCTATGACTATTCCATGTGATAGTGTTTATAGAGGATGTGTTCTTGGAAAGAATCATCAAGCATCGTTTGATTCCAAAAGACCATGGTGAGCATAAAACCAACTAGAAGGTGTTCATAGTGATCTTTGTTGCATGAACGTCAAACCTTCATTATGAAGCGTGAAATATATCTTAACATATATTGATGATTTTTCTACATTTTTTTGGCTATATTTATTGAAGAATAAGAGTCATGTATTTGAAGGATTCAATAATTTAGGGAATTGGATGAAAATCAATGTGGCCAACCTATGAAATGCTTGAGATGAGACAATGGTGGTGAATATGTGATTTTCTAGTTTGAAGAGTATCACTTGAAAAATGACATTTCTTGGTAGATATGTGTCCCTCACATGCCTCACAGAACAAATTCGTAGAGAGAAATAATCAAACTTTGGTGGAAATGGATCGGCTTGTACTGCAAACCAAAGATCCTTTGAATAAATTTTGGCCAGAAGTTGTTTACTATTCAAACTATCTCTTAATCCTTGTACCAACTAGGGTTGTCACTGACATGATTCCATTCAATAAGTGAAATGGAAGGAAAACCTCTATCTCACACCAAATAAACTTTGTACGTGTATATTGGGAACATTTTAATTATAACTATAGGAAGAAATTGGATGCAAAGTGTCATGCTTTCATCATCATGGACTATTTTGATGAATCAAAATCCTATTGAATTTTTGAACTTATGAAACAAAATATAATTATGAGTAGGAAAGCTATTTTGAAGAGGATATTTTAAGAAAAAAGTTGTTGAATTCCTCTTTTTTTATTTTTCATAGTAATCAATGTGATATTCTTTAAGAATCTAGATTGAATGCGCCCTTCTTTGGAGGTTTGATCGGAAATTCTACTCCTGAGTCAATTAGTAGTTAGTCTAAGTTGACTAAAGACATCGACACAATGAATAAATAAACTAATAATACCTAACCTAAATCACTAGTAAATCATTTACCTAAGTAGTCTGCTAAAACAATTGAATATATTGGATCATATGGTAGAGATGCTAGTATTGGTTGACAAAATCGTAGTAAAAAAAATCATGGAACTATTGCACTCATTTTTAAAGAAATGTAACTATGGAAGATATTATATTTTGTATTATTATTGTTATTACACCTTCCTTAGATGTTTCCTACAGTTAGGGATGTCATTGATGTAATTGTCCATGTAAAGTCTTGACGTCAATCCTCTGTTGTAAGTCGTGTCAGTAGTACCCACTAAAGTATTATTAAAATTTATTTTTGAGTCTTTAAAGGAAATTTGGCCCTAGAATAAAGGATAATTCATACCAGTTGGTTTATTAGTCCTCTTAGCTAGTTTATATAATCAGGAGAGGAACCTCCCTCATTTGGACAAGTAGAAAAGCTAAGCAGTTGCGCAAGAGAGAGAAAGAGAAGTCCATCTAGGAGAGAGGAAGCAGTCCAAGATTATTTTTAGGGTATTATAGGTGTTATAATTTTTTTCCTACACTTCACTTCATTGAATTATATATCGAGCAAGTTTTTTTGGGTTTCCTCCCCCATGAGAGGTTCCCAGGATAAATATCTTTGTTATTTTGTGTGGTTGTGCTTGTCTTTCTTTCAGTGATCCTTTTGTATATGGTTGTGATGTTATGATGCTAAATGTTATTATATATTGTATAAAAATTAAAAAAATAACATGGTATCATAGAATCCCTAAAATAAGTCTTTGTACGTCCAAAATACTACTACAATGGCAGCTACTAAAGATTTGGGTTTCATCCTTGAAAACCCTAGAAAGCAAAAACTAGTCATCTTGGGATTTTAGATATAAACAAATATTGGATAAGTATGAGGAGATGAAAATTTTACATCCAAAACATTAAATTTGTATGTACATTTTGTGAAATTTTCATCCTCATATTTGCTATACTTTAGGAGATATGATTCCTCCAAATCAGGGTTCCATCCTCCTCCAGAATACAGTCACAAACATGTGAACTAGGGAGAATTCCTATATCTTAGGATAGGAATGTCCAAATGAATTTTTTCAAGATGATATAGATATTTCATGGAATATAGTTTCTTTGGTCACAGTCTCAGAGCCCGATGGTGAAACAATGACAGGTGGAATCTCGTACAAGTTTTCTATGCTAAAAAGTCCTGAAACAAGTCACCTTGGAAAAACTCGCAAAAGTCCCACTTGGAGAATCCAATTCTTCTCTAACCCATGGGGTTGGAAATAATATAGATCATGATACCTTAGGACAATGTTTCAGACCCATGGGAGTAGGAACTTCGTAGATACTATAGAATCAATATAGGACAATTTTGCATAATAAATTCGAGAAAACCAGGCTTCCTGTTTCGGGCACGCCTATCCACTGATCAGTTAAGAAAAAAGAGGAATATTAAAAAATCCTTATGAGGGTGCATATGTCTATGGAATAATTTTCTCATTCTGTATATTTTCAATTTTTGACCTAACTCTGCTGTTGGGGAAAACTGGGGCATTAGATATTTTGCAATTTTGTCCACAATTTTGGGGAAATGAGTATGTTTCTCAGCTCACCTTATCCAATAAAATCTAAAAGATACCTACGTTGAAAAAATAGGGTTTCTCTATAAAACCCTAGGTCCACCAAAAGTAGCCTTCCAAAAAATCTTTCAAGCAAGCATTAAGTTGAAGCAGTCTCATTGGTAAGTTCTATCCTCTCTATTTCCATTAGAGGCTCTCAATTTTATTATGATGAAAAATAATACCAAGATTGGGAGCAATATTTAAGGAAACAAGAAAATTTGAACATGGAAGTGGAGAGTGCTTCTCACACTTTAACAAGCATGACTTGGAGAACCATGACAAAGAAGAAGTTGCAGATCTAAAGGGATACGAAGACAAAGCACAAGAAGGACTTAGTAAAATCCAAGAGGATTACTTATATCCCCATTATATCTCACATGTATCGTCCTTGAAGACTCTTAAGGATATGTTCGAAGAAATGGCCAGCTTGTACGAAGGAAAGAACACCAATAAGAACATGATCTTGAGAATGTAACTCAAGGATGTAAAGATGAAAATGTTAGAAATCATCTCTCAGATCAAAGAGAAAATAGAAGCCATTGAATACAATGTCGAAGAAGTGGAAGAATAGATTACAACCTTGAATTTCCTCCCAATATCATAGGATTCATTCATTCAAGGAATATGTGTAAGAAGGAAGCCAATCTGCCTAAACAAACTATGGGAATAATGCACACAAGAAGAATATCCACTCATAACAAGAGATGAGAAGATGGAAGGAACTGTAGATCAAGCTCTCATAGTTCAGTACAAAAGGAGATCATAGAAATAAGTAGGACCATAATCACAATAGAAGGAAAAAGGAATTCACAATATATCCTTCCAACATTCGATACTACACTTGTGATGATAAGGGACACTGCTCCAGAGATGTCCTAGAAATATATCCCCCTTTAACAAGAACTCAAACAAGGAAATACATCATGCGCACACCATTGAAGATGATGAACCAGCTAATTCATAGAAGAAAAAGAAGATTCCTCAAGTCATGAGGAACATGAATTATACTATTGAATACAAAGATCATACTCTTATCCCTATCAGTATTTGGATAAGAAGGAATGCACTTAGAGACACTTAGAACCAGTACACAGGTTCCGGGAATTAGATGAGGAAGTAGAAGACTCCAGTTATTCTTGCAAGGACATAAGGATCAAGAATGATTCCACCCACCAAACAAGCAAACACTAGTTCCCATAGTCATATGATAAAGTATAAGGATCCAGGACATAAGGATCAAGAAGGAGTCCACCTACCAAACAAACAAAAATAGGTTCTCAGAATCAGATAATGAAGTAGAAGGCTCTAGTTATTCTTGTTAACAAGTAGTTCACCCACGAAATAAATAAACATAAGTATTTGGATTTTCATTTCCTAGATATATTGTTGCTTAAATGACATTGTTTAGTTATGTACATATCTATGTTCAAGGAAATGTATTATGCATAATATAATGTTTGCATTAATGAAAAATATACTACTAAAATGCATGTGATGGGTAAGTGGCCTATGGTGCTATACAACACTTCGTTGCTACTCATCTAGAATTAAACCTCTTTGCTGACATATTGGGATTAGTGCACAATCTCAATAATGTTATGTTAGAGATGGAAGGAATCTATAAAGATTCGGTTTTGTATGGGATATGGATGAATGTTGTATTGGATAATATAGTTGCATTATTATATATTTATGCATAAGAATTTGTCATTATGAAATGTTTCTAACCATGATATTGATAGGAAAGATCGTGTAAAATCATCTACAATAAAAGAAGGACAATACTTGTTCCGAACGACAAGTGATGGAACTTTAGTTAGAATATATAATCCAATAAATATACATGAAGATGAATATGAAGCTCCTAGGGTCAGATACACCATAGTGGAAGAAAGAGATTCATAAGAATATAAGAATCATATGACCTAAAAGGGAGCAGTATATCCACCTTAAGAGATGAATATCAACTCAAGAAAGAGATATAATTCTAGAGGAAGAAAAGTATGACAAAACTTCCAATTAAAGTAAGAGGCCTTGGATACACTCTAGTTATGTGGCATAGTTGAGTGACATCATTGATACAAACCCTTCCAGCTATGAAGAAGTATCCAAGGAAAAATTAAAGAAGATATGATCAAATAGTACCAGTTGATCATGGGGAATGATGTCTAGGATGCATATTTGAGAACTGAAGGGAAGTTTGTAGTGTCTTCCACGTGGATGTACAAGATCAAGTATGCAACATATGGAAACATCAAGGGATAGAAAGAAAGGTTCGTGGTTTCTCTCAAAAAGAGGGAGTAGACTATGGCATGTGTACATACTCCATTGACCGAGACACACTTCTCCAGTGAAGTAGAAGTGTATATCGAGCAGAGAACCACATGTGCACAAATGGCTTTGTAAAAACTTAGAAGTAACCCATGGATAAGCACATCTAGTTATAGATGCATACATAGAATATCACTAGAAGAGGATGCTACTTGTCACTCCAATACATAATGTTTTGATACATAGTGTACAAATGCATAGAGAGGATGATGCTCCGCTTCAAAGGGAGTGAATGCAGAATATATTTGAGTTCGACATGGTACGATAGGAGGGTCAGATTCCTAATGTACTAAGACTTTAATAAGTGTAATGTGGGTTCTAACCTTTACTTTAAGTTTGAATGAGGAATACTAGGATATGTCAATGACCTGACAGCATGAACTCATTGCAGATATAAAGAGAAAGTGCTGAAGTAAAAAATAGCACTTTAGAATGTTTGACATTAGTTGTGATTTCATGGCTTAGTAGAAAGAGGGTGAGTACATTGCAGCATGTTCATTCTATAGTGAAGTAATGTGGCTTCACAAACTATTGGCATGATTTTTTTTTATGACAACCAGAGTTGCATCATGCTAATAGAGAACCGAGTGTTTCATGAAGTCTAGGATATCGTGCAAAAAGGAGCGATAAAACTCTAGTAGGTTAGTACATAGGAATAAGTTGTTGATGACATTACCAAACCTCTATCTCATGTAAAGTTTAAACACTTTCAAGACAAGCTTAGTGTAGTTTGAAAGGACCTCCCTAGAAAGAGGGAGTGATGATGAAATAATGAGATGGTAATGATATTCCAATACAGAAAAGGCCAATCGAGTTTTTCAGTAGGATGGATGTACAAGAAAATAATGATGAGCCCCAATGGTCTAGTCACGGTATATAAATCTTGGTCGTATCTTCATGGGAAGATACCAATATGGTTGGTGACATCACCAAGGTTGCATCCAAGTATGAATGGTCATATCACTAAGTATAGATCCCAACATGATTGGTGTCATCCTCACAAGGAAGATCCCAGGAAGGTTGGTCGTATCTTCAAATAGAAATATCCCAAAAAGATATGGCCCTACAATGATAGTACTCTCTTATAGAGAGTGATCCTACATTCACTTGTAGCATAGTTCCATGTAAAATAACACTCTATTGAGAGTGGTCCTAGAACTTATAGGATAAGGAAATTAGACGTTGATTAAGTGGCCCTCTCTTAGGAAGGTTTCATGAGCAAGAACACTCTATTGAGAGTCCTCCTAGAATTGATAGGATAAGGATGGTTCACATTGATTTAATGGTCATCTCAGAGGATGGTTCCATGAACAAGAACACTCTATTGAGAGTGGTCCTAGCATTGATAGTCTGAGGACGGTTCGTGTTGATTTAATAGTCCTCTTTGAGGATGGTTCTATGAATAAGAACACTCTACTTAGAGTGGTACTAGCACTAATAGGATGGGGAGGGTTCACATTCATTTAGTGGTCCTTTCTAAGGAGTGTTCCATGAACAAGAAAAATATATTGAGAGTGGTCCTAGAACTGATAGGATGAGGATGGATCACGGTGAGTTAGTGGTCTTCTCTGAGGACGGATCCATAAATAAGAACAATCTATTAAGGCTGGTCCTACAACCGATAGGCTAAGGACAATTTGCATTGAGGGGTCCTCTTCGAGGACAATTCCATGGACAAGAGAGCTCTCTTGAGAGTGGTCCTAGATCTGATAGGATGAGGATGGTCTATGATGATTGGGCCTGCATTTACTTGTGGATGAGTTCCTGCATTCAGTTGCATATGATGATATTCTATCATTCGATTATGTTGTGGGTGATTTAGATCAATATTTATATACTGATAATGTAGTTGATGCTCAAGATGATTGAAGAGAGGATGATGCTCAAGATGATGCCAAATATGATTCTAGATATTATGATACTTTATATAATTCCATAGATGATGATACTTGAGATGATGCCATAGATGATGATGCTTGACATGATTCCAGAGATGATGCTCACGATGATGCCAAAGATGATAATGCTCGAGATGATACCAGATGATAGATATTTCTGTGATGATGATGTTCCATGAATGCTTATTATGTTGATGTAATTGTGAAAACTTCCTATGACATATATATTCACTAGTTAGTTTTACAAACTTGGTGTTGCATTCTAGAAGACGTTGCTTGTTAAGAGGGGGTGTTAAAGAAATGTGGCTAAGGAATATATTTTATTTTGTATTATTATTGTTACTACCAATTTCATGGATGTCGTTCCTCCAGGTAGGGATTTCATTGGTGTAATTTCCCATGTAAAGTATTGAGGTAAATCCTTCATTGTAAGTTCCGTCAGTAGTACCCACTAAAGTATTATTAAAATGTAGTTTTGAGTCTTCCAAGCAAGTCATCCCTAGAAAGAAGGAGAATTCGACCTAGTTGGGTTATTAGGGCTCTCAGCTGATCTTTATAAATAGAATATGCACCTCCCTTATTTGGACAAGCATAAAAGATAAGCAGTTGTGTAAGAGAGAGAAAGAGCAGTTCTTTGGGAGAGAGGAAGCAGTCCAGGATTAGTATTGGGGTATTTGTTAATTTATTGTGCCATTGAAATCCTAAGAGTATTATAAGTGTTATTCTTTGGGTATTACACTATACTTGGTTTAAGTCTATATTGAGGAAGTTTTGTTGGGTGTTCTTCCCCATGAGAGTTTTCCAAGATAAATCTCTGTGTTCTTTTGTGCGGTTGTGCTTGTCTGTGTTTCAATGATCCTTTTGTATATGGTTATGATGTGTTGATGATAAATGTTATCAGATATTGTATAAAAATTAACAACTTAATAGTGACAACCTATGTTCTTGAAACCTATAATCCTGAAAATTATGTTGATGCTTGGGGAGTTCCTGAATAAGAAAATGCTAAGGCTCCTGCAATTAATGCTTCGAATAAGAATACCACTTAGGGATTCATTCACTAGTACATAATAAGAGATAAGTGACCAAAATCCACATATAAATTACCACTTTTGATTTGGCGATCACTGCTGGATAATTTTTGGCCTCTTATCATGCGACAAAAAATGTGGTCATATTTAATTTGGTCATTTATAGCTTGTCTTGTGGTTATTATTTTTGTCATATATTTGTTCATTAATTCTCACAATTAATGAACAAACATATGACCACAAGCATAAGTTGTAAATGAATAAACTAAATATGACCATATTTTTGGTCGTGTGATAAGAGACTAGAAATGAGCCACCAAAACTACCATTTGATCATTTATATGCAAATTTTGGTAATTTTTTGGGTCACTTATCTCTCATTTTTTGGTCACTTGTCTTTAGTTTTTGGTCACTAATTTAGTCATTTTTATTTGTTTAATATGTGAATTTTGGTCATTTTGTTTCATTAATAATCTCTCAATGTTGGGTTACTTACCTCTCATTTTTTGGTCATTAATTTAGTCATTTTTAATCGATATTATAATATCATTAGGCAACAAAGGAATCAAACCACCAACATCCTTCTTGTAAGGTAGGTTCTCTTGCATTGAGCTAGAACCCTTTAAGAATTTGGGAACCTAACTTACATAGTCATCTATAATGGTAAAACATATCAATACATGACTTGAGTATATAATGGATTCCAAAGGATTATAGAGTGTATAAGTTCATAAGATATGATCAAGAAAGTTATGAAAACCATACACATAGATATATTTTATTCAAAACAAGGAGCATAAGGAAGAAAATTAAATTAAATATGCTTTATTCATATATTTGACGCATTCAAATACATTGTTGGGATCATAAATAACATGATTCTTTTCCTCTGCTGCCAAACGTTTCCCAATCAAATCACACTCTCGGAATAGGTCATTAACAACAATTATATTGTTTCTTTCCAAGAGTTATCTTATGATACATTCCACATAATGATGTACGTTGTTGTTGAAGGGATATATGCAATGAAGAATATAGTTATCCCTCTCCAAACATTTATTTGCTAAGTTATTATGAAATTGGCTTGTAGGCGTGGAGAATGATAAATACTTGAAAAAAAGTTTGATTATTGTCTAAATAGCACCCAAACAAACCAACTCCTACCAAGCAGCTTCACTTCCACTCCTCGACAAAAATGAAACGAATTCCACTATCTAAAAAGAAGAAAACAACAAGAACAAAACACTGACAGAAGGAGAACAACATTTAAAAATAAAGTTAACCTCTCAGTAGCCACACAATTCAATATGTAATATGTAACTCCTTCTATGGGAGGAGAGGTTGATAAAAATTGATGCCTCCTAAGTACAACAAAATAAAAATCACATCAATTCTTTGAAGAAATGAAATATGGAACATTTATTGCCAAAGTTCTATGACCCATAGGAGATAACATATCAGGAAGACCAGAAATAATTTATAGGTTTATTCATATGCAATATGGTTATTATCCACCTTTATATGATGTATTACCAAAGGAGGTATTAATTATCCATATGCTGTAATAAGAACATTTGCATCATAATAAACACTCAACAAATCTAATAATTGACTTGCAAAATATTGGTTAATGATGGTTAATAAATGAGTCAAGCATTGGGAGGTAAAATAAATTTCAACAATTTGAGAATTCAAGTGTCAGAGTTTAGATCCATTATTTAATTTTTTCTTTCACAAATAAAAACCCTTCAATTACTTATTGGAAAAGAGACACATAAAATATGGTGGTCCATCTTGGCCAAAATAGCACATATGATACCATAATCTTACTTTGTTTCTTTATAATTGGCAAATAGAATTTTAAGGGTCTTAAATTTAGATAAAAAATTACATAAAGAATGGAAAATGTTTAAGAACCAATGTAAGTAATTGATTTTTAAGTTGGTGGGATCAAATACCATATTTTGTACCAAACATTGTATTAATTGTTTTCTAGGAATCAGCTAGGGTATCAATTCAATGAAGATAAAACTCCAAGTAAGTAGAAATAGACAGTGTTATCAAATCATGAGATGAAACATTTCTATTTTCCATTTACTTTTCATATCAACATCAGCTAGGTTAGTTTTGTTCCCTAGGTAATTATGTAAATTCCTTTACTTTTAAATACATCTTCCTATCTGATTTTTGTAACTCCCCCATTTAAATAATTCCATAGCAGGACAATTCCATCAATCCTACTAGTTCCCTAGGTTGGATGGATACATTTGGAAATTTAATAAGGGAGCTAGTAAATGATGTTCAAACATTATAATGGAATAAATATTTAATAATGGATCTAATTAAATAAATACAAGAGAAAATTGAAGTGGAAATGGAGCATGGAGACACATGGATATTATGGGGTCCACATAAGCTAGAATTTTTATGCCACATGGCATCCTCCTCTTGCAATTTCGAATCCATGGGAATCCTAATGTTCTTGGATGAATTAGAGGAATAATACACTTGGAAATATGCTTCACAGGTTGAATTTGGAGGGAAATGTAACTTACATGGGAGAGGAAGAGTCAAATGGGAGCTTCTTGGACACTTGGGCTAGATTCCCTAACATTTATGACATCTATGACACCAACGATGAATATTCTATGAAATTTATGACATATTGTAGACCTGGAGGATGAAATATGACCATTATGACATGTCAGGAATAAATATAGCATCCAATAAGGTGCTCATGTGAGTTGGGGAAGCTCAATGGGTCCCTACTCGAATTGCGGGAAGATGGAAGGCTAGGGAAGGGTGGACACATGGAAAATTCTGAGCACACACCCTAATTCGAATTGGATTGAGTTTGTCAATGGATTGGTAACCTTAGAAGGATAATTTTTTTTATAAAATACAGAGATCATCCAAGAGAATGGATTTTTATCATTTGATAAATTTGCATTTGTGAAGAGAGAGAGAGAGCTAGTGGATGACTAGTTTCTTTCCTTAGCCAATTTCGAGGGTGAAAGATTCCCATCCAAGTTGGTGTTTGGAGATGCCATTTAGTTATTTCATGGATATCTAATGGATTTTTTATTTACAGGTGTAATCTACAGGGAATATCTTTGTTTCTCCTCGTGAAACACATTCTCTCAACCATTTCCAGTCTTTATTGCATATTCTTGCACATGAAGGGATTGCGCTTTGGGTGAACTATTGTACTCTTTGAATGAGATTATCATGGTAAATTTATGATTGTAATAATATTAATATAATATTTTATTCATATTCATAAAGTCTCATGTCTAAAAACTAAATGGTTGTATGTAAAAGTGATTATTAATGAGCAAACAATGGCCATTTCCCCAGTATAATGATGTATGCCACTGTAATGATGATGATTTCGAATGAAAGAATGTTATTATTATATATTTATTATGAATTGAATTCCATTGATGAGTATTGCAAGTTTCATATCCAGAAATTAATCATTTGAAGTCATCTTACACATTTTATTTGCATTTGGAGAAGATTTGGTGCCATTTCCTCAAGGGTCAAACTAGTGATTTTGTAGCTGTTTGGGATAGGGTTATAACATAATTTATAAAATAAATAATTATCCACATGAAACCTTAATAATTTCCCTTAAATATCCTCTTCCTGTTAGATTTTTATCATTCAAGCTAGCATTATGATCTTAGGATCTTTCATTGAGAGAATAACATGCACATCAATAAAACACAAGAGACAAGAGACACAAAGAATTTTCCTCAGGGAAACCATAAAGGATAAAAAACTGCAACTTTCTCAGATATAGAATCAGCACCAAAAGTAAAACTCAAAAACATAAAGATGATCTCTCGACAACAGTAGTCTCTCTCTTGTCCTAGCAACTTCTCTTTCACTCATGTGCCCCAATGAGTGAGTGTTTGTGTGATAAATAGAGAGGCTCACTCTCTATTTATATTTTTTCAATCAATTGAAGCCCACTGCAACATGTCGGCCTCACTTAACAATTACTTACTAGAGATGACATCTCTAGGAGTGTCTAATAACCCTAGTGCCCCACAACTTGTGGGGACTTTTCCTCCTTCGACCAACAAGGAGGGTTATCCCTAACACAATGGTGGGGACTATTTCCCCGACTTACAGTAACTCACCTAGGGTTGAATTCTATAGGATAGTCTAATAACCCTAGGGCCCCACAACTGCGGGGAATTTAACCCTTGACCAATAGGAGGGTTACCCACAATGACTTGACATGAGTTGTTTACATTATAGAACCTCTTGATAGGAACATTGGGGCATGACATGCCTCAAATACATTACTGACACATCCCAGAATAAACATCAGGGTACAATACATAAGATATATGGATGAATACATTTCGAAGTTACAAATACTTTAACACTCCCTCTTAACTAGGAAGGTATTCTCTCGACACAATTTATCAGCACAAGTCTTCTTCTCTGTATCATCTAGATCATCATTGAGTTCTCTTCATATTCATATTCAATTCATGTTCATCTAGATCTGGATCATCACTGGATCTAGATCATCATCACTGGATCTAGATCATCACTGGATCTGGATCATCACTCGATCTGGATCATCATCACTGGATCTGGATCATTACTGAATCTGTATCATCACTGCTAGATCATCATCATGGGTTCTATCTCATGATTCTTCTCATCATAGGAAGTTCTGCAAAGCCAACCCTTTTTCATGTTGGGTGTAGGCCTAGCCTACATGTAGTTATTCTTCAGTGGTTATATCTGACCCTAAGTCAGAATGGCCTATCCAACCCTTACATCTGACCTTGAATCATTAGAAAGGCATGCCCAACACTCACATCTGACATTGAGAGGAACTTAGTCCCCTCACCATGTTAGAATGGCCCAGCCCTTACATCTTAACATGGAAGGAACTTCATCCTATCACCATGTTAGAATGGCCCATCCCTTACATCTGACCTTGACTCGTCAGAATGACCCAGCCCTTACATCTGACCTTGACTCGTCAGAATGGCCCAGCCCTTACATCTGACCTCGAATTGTCAGAATGGCCCAGCCCTTACATCTGACCTTGACTCGTCAGAATGGCCCAACCCTTACATCTGACCTTGACTCGTCAGAATGGCCCAACACTCATATCTTATCATGTGAGAACACATCCCACAGTCATATCAGAATGGCCCTTAGTCCCACACTAAGCTTTCCTAGTAATTAACTAGGTGCCTCCATTCTCTTAGATAATGGCATCAGCCCTTATATTTGATCAAGTGGGAACCTATCCCTCAATCACATCAGAATGGCCATGAAATCACATCTGATCATGTAAGACTACTTCTCATAGTCATATTAGAAAGGCCCTCAATCCTAGATCGAGTATTCCCAGTAACTGACCAGGCATATCCATTAAAAGAATGGAAACAACCCTTATATCTGATCATGTAGGAACTAATCCTACAGTCATATCAGAATGGCTCAGCACTCATATCTAACATGGAAGGAACCAATCATCTCACCATGAAAGAATGGCTTAGCCCTTACATTTGACCATGGAAGGAACCAATCCTCTTACCATGTCAAAATGGCTCACGGACTCACCACTTTCCCTTGGAAGGAACCTCGATCTGGAGAAAACCAAGCTTCTCCCTGAAGTACTCAAACTTTACTCTAGCTAATGGCTTTGTCAACACATCAGCTATCTATTCGTCCATCGCAACATACTAGAGCTTCACTGCTCCTCTCTACACCATATCCTTGACATAGTGATACTTGATCTCGATATGCTTCAACTTGTCATGGAACACCAGGTTCTCTGACAACTTCACACAACTCTAGTTGTCGCAATGTATACAAGTAGCATCCAGCTGGATATCAAATAAATCAGACAGTAGCTTCCTCAACAATACACCTAGCTAAACTGCTGATGTAATTGTAACTTTGGAATGTATTTCACTTGTATTTCTTATCTATTGTAACCCAATGTTTATTCTGGGATTTTATCATGTTATGTCATGCCCTGATGTTCTGATCAGGAGAATCAATAATATAAACAATTCATGTCAAGTCATTATGGGTAACCCTTCGATTGTCTAAGGGTTAAATTCCCCACAGTTTCGGGGCACTAGGTTTATTAGACTCTCCTAGTAGAGGTCGGCTCTAGTAGGGTTTTAATCATGTTGAGATTAGTATAAATAGAGAGATGGACTCTCTATTTAGTACACATCACTTACACACTCAAGTGTAGTGCATAGTTGAGGAAGGAGAAGACACTCAGGCTAGTGAAGAAGAAGGTTACTGTTGTCGGGAGTGCATCTTACTATTTTGTGGTTTTACCTTTGTGCTAATTCTATCTCTGAGGAAGTTGAGGGGTTTTCTCCATTTATGGTTTCCCCAAGGAAAAACATTGTGTTCATTGTCTCTTGTGGTTGATTGTTGTACTTGTTGTTCTCTCAGTTAAAGATCCTAACATAATGCTAGCTTGAATGTTGAAAATATAACATGGTATCAGAGCTAACTTGAGAAGAAGACACTGTGTAGCTACATGAACTAGGGCTTCCTACTTTGTGGATCTCTCTCCACATATTTTCAGCAAAAGTAAGGCGGAATAACTCTCCTCCTTAGGGTGCATCTTTCTGTCGAAGCAGAATCCAATTCTGAGGTTTCTCAGTTTTGGACCTGTCACTGTTGTAAAAAATTAGGGCTTTTCATAGAGGAGGAATTTTTCAGTGAGCCCTGCGTGGATTGATCTCCTCCCCAAAATCGAAGTTAGGGATAAATTTAAAGGCATTTGGTTGGACATAACTATAGAAAATAAAAACCCTAATTTGCTCCTGAACCAGCTTTGCAGGATTTCAGCTCAAGTTTCAGATCTGACATATTGACCTGGTAAGATCTAAAATATTTTGTATTTCCATTTGAGGTTCTCAGTTAAGATGTCTCATCATACCAAGCTTGATGAAAAGCTTGAGGGAGCTGATAACTTCCGAGCTTGGAAGTATAGGATCTCCCTAGTCCTGGAAGAGAATGAGTTAGACTCCTACATCCATGAGGAGGTTCCAGTTCTAGAGGGAGATGAGGCTAAGGCCTTGCATAATAAGAAGTTGGTTATGGAAAAGAGAATCATTTCTGATTCTATCAAGGATCATCTCATACCACAAGTGTCCTCCCTAAAGACACCTAAAGCTATGTTTGATGCCCTAACCAAATTGTTTGAAGGGAAGAACATAAACCTGAATATGACTCTAAGAAACCTGTTGAAGAATGTGAAGATTCAGAATGTAGAAACAATCCATTCTTACTTCACAAGAGTTTCTCAAATCAAGGAACAACTAGAAGCTGTTGATGAAGAAGTGGAAAATGCAGAGATTATGATGACTACTTTGACTGGCCTCCCTAGGTCATGGGATTCTTTCATCCAAGGAATCTGTGCTAGAAAGAAGTTAGTCAAGTTCACCAGACTATGGGAAGAGTGTTCTTAAGAAGAAGCTCGAATAGCATCTTGGGAAGAGAATATGGGACGTGAAGATCAGGCTCTCACGGTACACTCCAAGTCTCACTCCAAGACATCCAAAAGAAGATCTCATTTCTAGAGAGGTAAGTCCTATCACAAAAAGGATTTATCTAGAGTCATATGCTATACATGTTAGGAAGTAGGACATTATGCAAAGAATTGTCCTAACAAACCAAAGACAACAAAGAAGAGAAACAAAAGAAGACATCATGCTCATGCTACAGAGGATGATGAACCATCAAAGAAGAGAACCCGATATGAAAGTGAAGATTCTTCAAGAGAGGATGAATATGTTTTGATTTCCACTCTCATGGGAAACATTACTCATGGAAGTGATGATTGGCTCATCGAAAGTGGGGCTTCCAAACATATGACAAGATTCAAGGAATCCTTTGTAAGACTGTCAGAACATGAATCACCTCACAAGGTAAATCTAGGAGATGACTACCAATATCCAATAAAAGGTAGTGGGGAATCTTCCTATAAACTAGACTCTGGAAAGTCTCTAAAAATGAAGGAAGTATTGTTTGTTCCAGGACTCAAGAAGAACCTCCTATCCGTATCAGCATTAGATGCAAAAGGAATACTGGTTGCATTCATAGATGGTCAAGTCATCATGTGGCCAAAAGGAAAGACTATCGATGATGTAGTGGTGATTAGAGAACAAGAAGGAGGATTGTACAAATTGAAGGTCCATCTAGAATAAGCCTTGGTCCATGACACAGTAGAGCCAAGTGAACTTTCGCATAGAAGGTTTGCACATGTGCATTACAGAGCACTACCGATTGCAAGCAAAGCTGTTGAAGGTCTTCCAGATATCTAAGAAAAACATGATGGGGTCTGGAAAGGATGTGCAAAAGGAAATAATACAAAGAATACATTTCCAAGCAGCGAGAGCAAAGCAAAAGAAATATTGGAAATCATCCACTTCGTTGCATGCAGTCCTATGTCATCAAACTCACTAAGCGGGTATGCATATTATGTTTCTTTTATTGATGATTTTTCTAGGAAGACATGGGTTTACTTCATGAAGAACAAAGCGGAAGTATTCAACAAGTTCAAAGAATTTAAATCCTTGATTGAGAACCATATTGAAAAGAAGATAAAGATTTTTCGATCAGATAATGGTGGAGAATTCATTTCAAATGAATTCAAAGAGCTATGCAAAGAATCAGGGATTAAGCGGGAGTTTTCCACTCCTTATAATCCACAACAGAATGGAATTGTAAAAAGGAAGAATAGGACTATCGTGGAAGCTACAAGAGCAATGCTTCATGATCAAGACCTTCCTATGCACCTTTGGGCGAAAGTTGCTCGAACAGCGGTGTATGTACAAAACCGTACTCCACATAGAGTACTCGAGAACAAGACTTTTGAGGAAGTCTTCTCTAGAAAGAATCCAAAAGTCAGCCATCTCAGAATATTTAGCTGTCCAGTGTACATTCACATTTTAAAAGAAAATAGGACTAAATTAGATCCTTTAGGAAAGAAGGGTATATTTGTGGGATACTCTGAAAGCTCAAAGGCTTACATAATATATTTCCTAGGATTCAAGAAGATTGAAATCAGCAAGGATGTGACATTTGATGAAGATACAACCTACAACAAATCTAGAAAGAAACCTGTTGAAGAATCCGAAGAAGCAGAAGCACCCAAAGTTCATGATACAACCATGGACAAAGAAGCTCAAGAAGAAAATCAAGAATTTGAAGAACCGCAAAGACCTATAGATCCACCTATGGAGAAGAATCCTCATAAAATAAAACCTGCTTGGGTACGAGAACTTATCCAAGGTGTGGAAAGATATGGGGCTCCAGAAGAGAACCACAGAGAAAGAAAAAGGACTAGATCATGCTTCGGGTATGTATCTTTACTATGTGATTTCACTGACAAAGAACCTTCTAGTTATGAAGAAGCGATAGAACAGAAAGAATGGAAGGATGCTATGATCGAAGAATACCAATCGATCATGAAGAATGATGTTTGGGATGTTGTCCCAAGACCAGAAGGGAAGTCAGTTGTAACTTCCAAATCGATCTACAAAATCAAGCATGCTGTAGATGGTAGCATTGAAAAATATAAGGTAAGATTTGTGGCTTGGGGTTTCTCTCAGAAAGAAGGAATAGATTATGAAGAAACCTTTGCACCTATAGCCAGATACACTTCCATCATATCAGTACTTGCTCTGGCTGCAGTAATGAAATGGAAGATACACCAGATGGATGTCAAGACCACTTTCTTGAATGGTGTAGTAGAAGAGGAAGTATATGTGGAACATCCACTCGGTTCTGAGACACATGATAGGGAGTCTCATGTGTGTAGATTGAATAAAGCCCTGTATGGCTTGAAACAGGAACCCAGGACAAGGTACAGTAGAATTGATAGCTTTCTGTCCAGTTTGGGCTTTACCAAGAGTAAAGAAGATTCCAACCTTTTCTACAAGGTTGAATATTGCAACCCAGTGATACTTCTACTATATGTAGATGATCTATTTGTGACAGGTATGGATGGGTTGATTGCTGATACAAAGAGAAATCTTGCTGCCGAGTTCGAGATGAAGGACTTGGGTATGATGCATTATTTTCTAGGTATGGAGGTGTGGTAGAGTACAGATGGAATCTTCCTCGGAAAAGGGAAGTATGCAGTAGAGATCCTAAAGAGGTTTGGGATGATGGACTTCAAGGCCATGGCCACACCTATGGCATCAAACCTGAAGCTATTGTGTGATGCTTCATCAGAGTCGGTTGATGCTACAATGTATCATCAGATGATTGGGTCCCCTATGTACCTGACGAACATGAGAGAAAACATTTTCTTTGCTATGAACACCTTGAGCCAGTTCTTGACATATCCAAGAAATGTTCACTTGATTGCTACAAAGAATATTCGGAGGTACTTGAGGGGTATAGTTGATTATGGGCTCAAGTATGATGCAAATCAGAAGATTAACCTGGAGGGTTATGTTGATTAAGATTGGGCAGGTAGTGCCATCGATAGGAAGAGCACTTCAGGGTGTTGCCTCAGTATGGCATCAGGTGTGATCTCTTGGTTTAGCAAGAAGCAATCCTATGTGGCACTTAGTATAGCTGAAGCAGAGTATGTCGCAACTTGTTCAACTAGTTGTGAGGCAGTATGGCTACGAAAGCTACTATCTGATTTATTTGATCTCTAGATGGATGCTACTTGTATACATTGTGAAAACCAAAGTTGCATGAAGTTTTCATAGAATCCAGTGTTCCATGACAAGTTGAAGCACATCGAGATCAAGTATAACTATATCAGGGATATGGTGCAGAGGTGAGTAGTGAAGCTCCAGTATGTTGTGACAGAGGAACAGATAGATGATTTGTTGACAAAGCCATTGGCTAGGGTAAAGTTTGAGTACTTCAGGGAGAAGCTTGGTGTTCTCCAGATAGGGTTTCCTCCAAGGGAAAGTGATGAGTCCCATAGCCATTCTGATGAACAAGTTAGATATAAGGGCTGAGCCATTCTATCATGGTGAGAGGATTGGTTCCTTCCTTGACAGATATGAGTACTGAGATTCATAGCCATTCTGACGAGCAGGTCCGATATAAGGGTTGATCCATTCTGTTCATGGCTAAAGGATTAAGTTCCTCCCATGTCAGATGTGAGTGCTGGCCATTCTGATGAGTAGGTCAGATCTAAGGGCTACCGCCATTCTGATGAGTAGGTCAGATGTAAGGGAAGTGCCATTCTGTTCATGGCTAAAGGATTAAGTTCCTCCCATGTCAGATGTGAGTGTTGGAAATTATGATGAGTAGGTAAGATGTAAGAGCTACCTCCATTCTGATGAGTAGGTCAGATGTAAGGGCAGTTCCATTCTATTCATGGCTAAAGGATTAAGTTCCTACCATGTCAGATGTGAGTGCTGGCCATTCTGATGAGTAGGTTAGATGTAAGGGCTATCGCCATTCTAACGAGTAGGTCAGATGTAAGGGCGGTGCCATTCTATTCATGGCTAAAGGATTAAGTTCCTCCCATGTCAAATGTGAGAGCTGGCCATTCTGACAAGTAGGTCAGATGTAAGGGTAGTGCCATTCTGTTCATGGCTAAAGGATTAAGTTCCTCCCATGTAAGATGTGAGTGTTGGCCATTCTAATGAGTAGGTTAGATGTAAGGGCTACCTCCATTCTAATGAGTAGGTCAGATGTAAGGGAAGTGCCATTGATTTCATGGCTAAAGGATTAAGTTCCTTCCATGTTAGATGTGAGAGCTGACCATTTTGACAAGTAGGTCAGATGTAAGGGCTACCACCATTCTGATGAGTAGGTCAGATGTAAGGGAAGTTCCATTATGTTTATGGCTAAAGGATTAAGTTCCTCCCATGACAGATGTGAGAGCTAGCAATTTTGATGAGTAGGTCAGATGTAAGGGCTACCGCCATTCTGACGAGTAGGTTAGATATAAGGGCTACCAAATACCTACGAGGAGGTAAGCATACACCCATCATGAAAGAAGGCTAGCTCTGTAGAAATTCCTGTGATTAGAAGAATCATGAGATAGCACATATGATGATGACCAGAGAAGATCCAGATCGAGCTATGATCTAGATCCAGTTATGATGACTTTGAGAGATCCATATCGAGTGATGATCCAGATCTAGCAGTGATGATCTAGATCGAGTGATGATCCAGATCCAGTCCAGTGATGATGATCCAGATCGAGTGATGATCCATATCCAGTCTAGTGATGATGATCCAGATTGAGTGATGATCCAGATCCAGTCCAGTGATGATGATCTAGATCAAGAGATGATCCAGATCCAGTGATGATGATCCAATGACGATGTTCTAGATCGAGTATGATCGAGTGACGATGTTCCAAATCGAGTATGATCCAGTGACGATGTTCCATATCAAGTATGATCCAATGACGATGATCCAAATCAAGTGATGATCCAGATCCAAATGAAATATGACTTGAATATGCAAATGACGAGATGATCCAGTTGATAAAGAGAAGAAGACCAGTGATGAAAATTGTGTGGAGAGAATACCTTCCTAGTTAAGAGGGATAGTTGATGTAATTGTAACTTTGGAATGTATTTCACTTGTATTTCTTATCTATTGTAACCCGATGTCTATTCTGGGATGTTATCATGTTATGTCATGCCCCGATGTTTCGATCAGGAGAGTCAATAATATAAACAAGTCATGTCAAGTCATTGTGGGTAACCCTCTAATTGTCTAAGGGTTAAAGTCCCCGCAGTTTTAGGGCACTAGGGTTATTAGACACTCCTAGTAGAAGTCGGCCCTAGTAGGGTTTTAGTCATGTAGGGTATAAATAGAGAACTAGACTCTCTATTTAGTACATATCACTTGCACACTCAAGTGTAGCGCATAGTTGAGGAAGCAGAAGACATTAGGGCTAGTGAAGAAGAAGGTTACTGCTGTCTAGAGTGCATCTTACTATTTTGTGGTTTTACCTTTGTGCTAATTCTATCTCTGAGGAAGTTGCAGGGTTTTCTCCATTTATGGTTTCCCCGAGGAAAAACAGTGTGTTCATTGTCTCTTATTTTTCATTGTTGTACTTATTGTTCTCTCAGTTAAATATCCTAACATAATGCTACCTTGAATGTTGAAAAACTAACATGAACAAGTTGCAACATACTCTACTTCAGCTGTACTCAGTGCCACACAGGATTGCTTCCTGCTAAACCAAGAGATCACACCTGATCCCATACTGAAGCAACACCTTGAAGTGCTCTTCCTATCGATGGAACTGCCTACCCAATCTGACTCAACATAACCTTCCAGGTTAATATTTTGATTCACCTCATACTTGAGCCCATAATAAATTGTACCCCTCAGGTACCTCAGAATATGCTTTGGAGAAATCAAGTGAACATGTCTCGAATCTATCAGGAATTAGCTCAAGGTGTTCACAGCAAAGCAAATATCTGGTCTCGTATTCATTAGGTACATTAAGGACCCAATCATCTGATGATACATCGTAGCATCAACCACTTCTGATGAAGCATCACTCAATAGATTCAGGTTCGATGCCATAGGTATGGTCATGGCGTTGTAGTCCATCATCCCGAACCTCTTCAGGATCTCTACTGCATACTTCCCTTGTCCAAGGAATATTCCATCCGCATTCTGCCACACCTCCATGCATAGAAAAATAGTGCATCGAAACATAACAGGAGCATCACTCGTATTCCACCTTTAACCTTGAAGCAAAGGTTGGAATCCAATTTAATCTCCGTAAATCCTAGAGTCATCAGTAATCTATCCATACTGTCATACCATGTCAAACCTTAGGATCATTTTCAGTCACTCCCTCTGAAGCGGAGCATCAGACTGCCTCTACATTCCATACTCTATGCACTAAAACATTCTGTATCGAAGTGACAAATAGCTTCCTATGCTACTAATATTCTATGTGTCCATTTAGGATCATTGGATACCAAGATCCTCTATCTTGAACTTTTTCAAAAGTTCTTCTCGCACCCATCTGTGAGCTTGTCATCCTCTATAGACTTTCATCTTCAACCTTGTAGAAAAGGTTAAGATCTTCATCAAGCTCATCATGTATGTGTTATCCCATGGGTGTCTTTTGATCTCGTACAAGGCTTTCTTTCATTTGCACACATGATTATTCCTGTCATGTGAATTCAATTCCAATGGTTGCAATTATCTTTTATTATTCTATGTCTTATTTTCATGAGAAGCCTTTTGCTACGAATCTTTCCTTGTATCCCACGATGTTTCCATCTACTGCATGATGGAACTACAAAATTTCCTTCACGTATTGATACTGCATCCTAGACATCATTCTTCTTCAACTGGTCTTCCCTTTCATCTTGATTAATTCTTCATGGCTAGAAGGTTTTGTATCAATGATGTCACTGCATTCATCATATTATTCTTCATCTTGAACTATCGTCACTTGTTCTTCAGAACAAGTCTCATTCTTCTTTTCTTGTAGGTGATTATGTATGCAATCTTTCCTACAAGTCAAATGCATTTGTATGGTTAGAAAAATTTCATAAGGAATATTCATACTGGAAAATTATTATGCATAGATATATGATCATGAAACTATTTTAACAAATACAACATTCATCCATATCTCACAAAAACTTTCTAGATTCCTTCCATCTCTACCAGGGCAACATTGAGATTGTGGACTAATCCAATAGGTCAGCAAAGAGGTTTCATTCTAGATAAGAAGCAATGGAGAGTTGTATAACACCATGAGCTACTTACCCATCACATGCATATTAGTAGTATACTGTCATTAATGAAAACATTCTATCATGCATAATACATCAACTGAATATAAACAAATGCATAACAAAAAAATATAATGAAATGGCAATTGAATACTTATCTTTATTTGTTTCATGGGTAGACTCCTTCTTGAGCCTTCAGCTTCATCATATTCTTCATTCATAATAGCATTCTTTCTTATCCAAATGCTAAGATGGATAAGAGGTTCTTCAAGAGTTGAGTTCTTCATATTCCTCATCACTTGAGGGATCTTCTTTGGATGGTGAGAGCTTGATATTCCCATCTTATTTTCTCTTACTATGAGTTTAGCATCTTCTTGTGTGTGCTCTTCCTAGAATCTTTCTGAAAGTAATCACTTCCTTCTTGCACACATTCCTTGAATGAATGAATCCCATGATCCTAGGAGGTCATTTAAGGTGTCTATCACCACTTCTTCATTCTCCACTTCTTCTTATACTGTTGCAATTTGTTCTTTGATTTGAGAGACCCTTGTAAAGTATGACTATATGGTCTCTGCATTCTGGATCTTCACATGCTTCAACTATTTTCTCAAAGTCATATTCTGATTTATGTTCTTCCCTTTAAATAGCTTGGTCAAGGAATCACACATATTCGGTGTATTTAGGGAAGACACTTGTGGTACAAGGTGATCCTTGATTGAATCGTCAATGATCTTCTTGGCCTTGACCAAGTTCTTCTGGTGTAAGGATTTTAGCCTCATCTCCCTCTGGAACTGGAACCTCTCCACTCATGTGGGTGTCCAATTCATTTTCTTCATAGAGATCATATACTTCCATGCTTGGAATTTGTCAACTTCACCAAGCTTATCATCAAGCTAATGTGATAAATCACATTCAAATGAGAATCTAAAATGAAAATAGCAAAATATTAGATCTTACCGATTTGAGGTGTCCATCCTAGTTTCGGAGTTGGTTGATCGAGGGTTTGTCAAAGAAACCCTAATATTCAAAACTTGGAATATTTCAGATAATATTAGATATAAAGATATATCTTTTCAAGGTGAGCTGTCCAATGTACTCATTTTCTAAAAATAGTGGAGGGAAGCTCTTGGAACAGGAAGCCCTATTTTACCAATTTCTTCTACAGAAATGTTTGCTACTGTTTCTATGGTATCTCCTAAATTATTGCTCCTTTGTGTCTGGAACTTCGCATTGAGGTAGCATTGCTTGTCCTTGTTTCACCACCATGGGTTTCGTTAGAATTGGTTTCACCAATTGGGACTTATGATCATTTTACCAAGGTGACCTGTTACAGGACTCTTCAAAATAATGAAATTGTATGGACTACCATGTGTTCTTGTTTCTTCTTCTAGGTCTAAAACATGGATTATAGAAAGCATAGACCGTTTCCTTTCTGGAACATCGTCAGAAAATTCATTTGGACCTTTGTAGCCCAATATATAGTAATTCTCCCCAGGTGTCCTATTTAGGGATGAATCCTGGAAGAGGCTAGAACCCTAACTTGGAGGGATCATATCTCCTATCATATAGTGAATCAAGGGCTGAATTTTGGTCAACGTGTAAATAAGGATTTAATATTGGGATTGTGAAAGTTTCATCTCCTTATCCTTCTCCAATCCTGAGATATAGAGAATATACCAAAACATATCAGTTTTAGTATTTTAGGGTTTTTCCAGCTTGGGGTCAAACTAGTGTTTTACTTTCCCGTAGTTCTACCCAACGAAAAATATCAACCTAGGTCTCTAAACTTTTATTTTGATTAGGAAAGAAATCCTATGCTGGGATCACTCAAAATTCCTTTTCTGTAGAAATCCCTAATTTCCTGCACTGAAAACTTAAAATGCTCGGAATTGAATTCTACTTCGACAAAAAGATGCTCTCTTCAATGGAGAGTCATCCTAGCATACATTTGTTGATGGATTGTGGAGAGAGACCCAAAAAGTAAGAATACCTAGCTTCTACATCTGCACAATGTCATCTTCTCGGGTTAGCTCTGATACCATGTTAGATTTTTATCATTCAAGCTAGCATTATGATCTTAGGATCTTTAAGTAACAGAATAACATGCACATCAATAAAACACAAGAGACAAAAGACACAAAGAATTTTCCTTAGGGAAACCATAAAGGATAAAATTCTGCAACTTCCTTAGAGATAGAATCAGCACCAAAATCAAAACCCAAAAACATAAAGATGATATCCCGACAGCAGTAGTCTCTCTCTTGTCCCAGCAACTTCTCTTTCACTCATGCGCCCCAATGAGTGAGTGTGTGTGTGATAAATAGATAGGCTCACTCTATAATTATATTCTTTCATTCACTTGAAGCCCACTCCAACATGTCATCCTCACTTAACAATTACTTACTAGAGCCAACATCTCTAGGAGTGTCTAATAACCCTAGTGCCCCACAACTTGTGGGGACTTTTCCTCCTCCAATCAATAAGGAGGGTTATCCTTAACATAATGGTGGGGACTATTTCCCAGACTTACAATAACTCACCTAGGGTCGAATTCTCTAGTATAGTATAATAACCCTAGGGCCCCAAAACTGTGAAGACTTTAACCCTTGACTAGTAGGAGGGTTACCCATAATGACTTGACATGACTTGTTTACATTATAGAACCTCCCAATAGGAACATCAAGGCATGACATGACTCAATTACATTACAGAAACATCCTGGAATAAACATCGGGGTACAATACATAAGATATATGGATGAATACACTCCAAATTTAAAAATACATTAACACTTCCTCATTTCATAAATTCGAGTGGGTTTGGGATCATTTGGAAATCCATTTTCAGCATTTACCCTGGGGGGAATGGAACCCCAATTTGCTAGTGAAAACCCCTACCTTGGACAGAATATTAAAATTTTTTGTAGAATTATTTGGAGGATCATAAACCATACCTGAAAATAATATTCAAGAATCATTATCGGTCATATACCTTCTTAGAAAATTTGAGAGCTTTTGGGTCAATTTGGAGACCTAGACATCAAAACTAGTTAAAGGTCGAAATAGGGGAAAAAGTGCAAAATTGGTCATTGTAATAAAATTTCTTAAAAAGGGACATTATAGTAGTATTAGAGAATGTTTCTTGCACCTGTGAATTAATACAATCCATTGAATAAAACTTTGCATACATTCTTGGTTTCATAATCGACCCACCAATCCCACTTTCCTTCCTCCTCGACCAATGAAAGAAGAAATTACAACCATAGATATTAAAGCATGTTTCTAGGAGTATCAAACTTTGAGAGGGGATATTCATGAGATGTATTATTTCCAAGAATATATTTTCAAGTATGGATTTAGGCACAATAATAAAAATTTGAATTCATTAAGGGACAATCAACAATCCACAAGTTTAGAGGAGCACAAAATGAGAAAAAAACATCCTATTTGTGAAAAGAGCCTAGATACACAATTAAAGGAAGAAATAAAGAATCATGAATCGGAGAATCAATTACCCAAAGGTTATTACAGAGAATAACATAAATAGGAAGTTGAATAAAATAAAACAATCCTCACTAATGTGGGTTGTTCCAATCAAAGAGAATCTATTGATGGATCTGTGGACTATGAAGGAGTACCTACTGATGGGTGCTCGCAACTCTATGCTGGTGACATAGAGATAATATTGGAAATTTGTTTTGCAATACAAATTTCTCATAAGCATGAATATGAATACCTTGTGATATATAATCAAGAACCAATATCAACTTCCCCATCACCACTTGAGATTCAAGAAGTTGATCAATTCAAACAAAAAGAAGAAGAGGAGGTTCGGTCTCATGAACCATCCTTCATTGAAGGATATTTGAAGATGAGGTAAATGGATATCAAAGAGGCCCTTAGAATACTCCATGACACTCAAGAATTGGTATCAAATTCTTGTTGGAAATTTTGTTCATTGGAGGATCCATCCTTCCTTGAAGACATGGATAAGATTCACAGAGCAATGTGCAACATCAAAGGTATTTTCATGTCTTTTCTTTTTTATAAAAAAAAAAAAACATTGAGATTAGTGAATGGTTACATGAATCCTACTTGAATAATAATAACGATATTCATAAGCTCAAAATTCAAAATGATAAAATGCTTGAGAGGTTGCAAGATACTTGTTCTTCCTCCTATGTTTAAGATTTTCATTTGGTAGTTGCTTGGAGGATTCTCATGACATGATGGATCATGAGAAACATGAAAAAATGCAGGTTATTGATGAGTTTGAAGATGATCTTGATGAAATAAAATCACTTGTTGTGTTGGAAGAGGAACTTCAGTTTCCTCTTGAAGATGGGTGCACACTTTTTGAAGAAGTGCATGATTCGACTACCTTGGAACCAACCCATGAGGAAAGTTTGGAATTTTTAAGGGAGGTGCATAGTCCTACCTCTATGGATCCTTCAAATGATGAAACTTTTTCACTTTCTAATCATTTGGGGGATTTTGTTCTTTCTCCTACATCCTACACTTCCAAATTTTGCAGCATTAATCATAATGAAGTATGGGTGAAAGGTTTTTTTTTATAATGCGACATTAAGAGTATGGAATTTATATCTCTCCTTTTGATGATGAAATGATTAGAGAGCTGTTAGGATATTTAGACACTTAGGAGGTAGTTAAGATCAACTTGTGTAATATAGCTGTTAGGCAAAAGTGTGTTTCTTTAGTATGCATTTGTAAATATTCTAATCCAATGGTCACGATATGTTCTAGACATAGAGTGATCCAACGGTTCAACTTCTCTTAGATCATACCTACCATTGATTCATGGCTTAGCACCCAATTGGTATACGATCTCTATTTAAAGAGCATAGAGGATCCTTGGCTAGTTGATCGATTATGAGAAGCTCATTTAATTTTCTTTCTTTTGCATAATAAATTGCTCCAAGTAGCTATTTTGCTGGGGCCATGGACTGTTTCCCTCTCGAGGGTTTTAACCACATGAAAAACATTGGTGTATTGATCTGTGATCTATTTGTGTGAAGTGTTTGTTCTTGTTGTTCGGTCCTTTGGGAGTACCCTATGTATCCTAACATGGTATCAGAACTTTTATGAAGAGCTGCTTTCGGTTTTGATCAAGATCTGGAACCGGTGTTGTCGAAACTTTGAAAGGGTTTATGGTTTTGGATTTTCTATGCATTTGTGGCCTATGGGAGCTATTCCATTGCATCCAGAGTGCCGTTTCCATTAGGAAATAGTTTTCTTTTCACTGAAAACCATTTCCGTTTTCTCCAGAAACACCCATCTCGGCAAATTTGAAGGTATAATGTTACAGTGGTGGATTTTTTTTTTAAAATCTCTCATATTTTATTAGTTTATGATTAGATCTTTTTTGTTTTAGTCTCGGACTGTTGTTTTCCCTAACTGCGTATTCTCTTTTCCATGCACCTTGCACAATCGCAGCGAATCAGAAACAGTAAGGGAAAGTTTTTTTCTTATCTTCTCGGCTACGTATGCTCTTTGTCGTTCACCTTGTGCGATCACGAAAAATTAGAAACAACGAGAAAACTTGGAAACGTAGACTTTCTGGGTAAGCTAACCAAGATCTAACCCCATTGTATGAAAAAAAAAATTGTTTTTGTTTTTCATTTATTTTTTGTGATTTGCAGAAAAAAAAAGCAAAAAAGCCCCCTTCCTCTCTCCATAGTTTTACGTACCTTTTAAACTTAGCTCACTTGGTCCAAAGTTGTTTTACACCTTGATAAGTCTTGAGTTCAAGTCTTATCAAGCTACTTTTTAGTGCATGCAATTTCTATTTTCAAGTTACTTTATTGTAAAAGTGCATCTCACATAAATAAAATAAAATAAAAGTGAGTCACATAAGTCTTTTAATTTATTGCCGCACTATTTAAAAGTCACATTATTGTAAAAGTGAACATCACTTGTTCTACAAAAGTGATTCACTTCAAAGCAAATTTATTGTAAAAGTGATTGTCAAAGGTTGATTTTGGGAAGAGGGGGCTTCTTTTTTTAGTTGGTCAAGTTAATATCTGCCATGTCACTATTGGGGACATCTTCAACATTTTCTTTGATCAAGCATAACTTCATCATCCAGAATCCATTTTAAGTGCCGTTTTTTTTTTAAATCGCATATTTTTTCGAGCTCTTTGCATATAGATAGTTAGTTTCTATTATTTCAGCTATTATTTTATAGTATAGCCACCCCTTGTGATACTATACTTACAAGTTCTAACTATTTCTCATGGAAATCTCGTATGGAGGATGTTCTACGAAGTAGGGTACTTTTTAGGATAACCTCAGAGAAAGAAACATAATCCATTGATGATGATAAGAAAATTAAATGGGAAAATAGATGTGATGAAGATCATGGATTGATAGGAATGCCAATCTCTACTGATTTGCGATTCCAAATATCTGGCATTGATGAACCTAATAAAGCTTGGAAAAAGTTGGAATATGAGTTTGGTTAACACAATGAAATTCAGGGTCATCAACTTGAGAATGAGTTGCTTTTCTTGAATCAAAAGGATTTTTCATGTATTAAATACTATTTATCTAAGTATTAAACTCTTAGACTCTTATGTGCAGAATGCAAGATTAAGAAAGAAGACAAACAATGTATTTATCATATTCTTTCCAAACTTGGACCTGCATATTCTATTTTTGTATCTACATTCTAATCCATGAAAGAATCCTTGACTGCAGCTAGCTATCAAGATCCTAGCCTTGAATCCTTTTGTGATTCCTTAATTAGAGAGCAAGATAAGCTCATTCATCTTGGAATAATTAACAATGTAGATACATCTCGGAAAGCCTTATTGTCCCAACAGAAAGAAAAGTCCAAGCCTCCCAAGAAATAGAATTCTCGCAATAATAAGAAAAACAACAAGGGTCCCAAACCCTCTCAGTCAGCTCCTCCTTTAAAAAATGACAAAGGATCTAAACAAAAAGGAAAGAAGACTGAACGACATTGCAATTTTTGTGGGAAAGATAATAATGATGAATCTAAATGTTTTAAGAAGATGGCAGCCTTGGAAGCAGCAATGAAGAAGCACCACATCATCCTAGATTCGTCTTCAAAATCTACCTCTCATGGACATGAATTTGGTGCTTCTGGTTACTCTTATACTGCATCTTCTTCTTCTACTTCAATTGAATGGCTCATTGATTCTGGAGCACCTTATCATATGGCTAAGGATAAAGCCATCTTTTCTACTATGCATGAATGTAACACCAAACAAATATTTGTTGGTGATGATAGATCTCTAAGTGTTGTAGAATCTGGAACAGTTCTAGTAGAAAATGGTCATTTCAGTGATGTACTATGTGTTCCAAAAATTTCCTGCAGTTTGTTATTAGCCTATCAAATTAATCATTAAGGTGAAGGTAAAACTGTGACGTTTACACCTCACCAAGTTGTAATCAAGGATTTTAAAAATCCTCAAAATATCCTTGCTACTGGAACTATTGATGATATTACCAGGTTGTACAAATTTAAAAACTTTGGGTCATCACCTTTTTTAGTTTTTGTTGCTCATAGTGATAACTTGAGCAAACTTTGGCATGAGTGATTTGGTCACTTAAATTATCGCTCATTGCAACAACTATGTAAAGACAATATGGTGACTGGTCTTCCACTGGTATCTTGCAAGGATGGTGTTTGTTCTGGTTGTGTACTCAGAAAACATCATCGGGACGGTTTCGGTTCCCTTGGAGCTTGTGCATAGTGACTTGTGTGGCCCTCTTCCATCTGATTCCTTTTCTGGTTTCAAATATTTCTTAACTTTCATTGATGACTACTCCAGGCGCTCTTGGGTTTGCTTCCTAAAAATTTAGAGCGAAGTATTTAACATGTTCTTAGCCTACAAGGCTCTTGTTGGAAAACAATCTAGTCATCAAATTATTAAGTTAAGATCTGACAATGGTGGAGAATATGTTAACAACAAGTTCACTACTTTTTGCACTAAAGAAGGAATCCAACAACAGCACACTGTTCCATATGCACCACAACAAAATGGTGTAGATAAAAGGAAGAACCACACTTTAAAAGAAATGGCTAATTGTATGATCCAATCTAAGGGACTAAGTCTTCAATATTGGGTTGAGACCATAAATTGTGCAAATTACATAGTTAATCACACACCCACTAAAGTTTTACAAGGTATAACACTGGAATAAGCATGGAGTAAAATTAAACCATATGTAAGTCACTTTCGTGTGTTTGGTTGTGAAGCATGGAATCACATTCCGGATGAAAAGCGGAAAGCATTGCAGCCTAAAACTGAAAAATGCATATTTGTTGGATATTCTGAAGATGTAAAAGGTAATAGACTTCTTCAGCCCCATTCACATGATATAATCATTAGAAGAGATGTTAAATTTGATGAAAATCTCTTGGCCTGCGAGCCTAACTTGGCGGGTGTGCCATCTTTGTTCTGCAAGCCTGATTCAGTGATTATGCCTTCTTCTTCTTCCAACTTCCTTGACAGGTTTCCAACTCTAGTTTCTGATGATGATAGTGGGGATGAAAATCCACCTCCGCCTGCTCATGTTCCTTCAATTGCACTAGCACCAACACTTCCTCGATGGGTCCGTTCAACATGTGAAGCAGCTGGTGATCGTGTAGGTGATCCTAAAGATCAACGTTGAACACGTTCTCAGTTTGAGTGAGCCTCTTCTCTTTTGGCTCAAGTTTCTGAGAATCATGATCCATAAAATTTTGCAGAAGCTTCAGGAAATCTAGATTGGGATGCAGCTATGGATGAAGAATATCCTTCCTTAATGGAAAATGATACTTGGGATCATGTTCCTCTTCCAAAAGGAAGAAAACTTCTCAGATGTAAATGGGTCTATAGAACTAAGTATACATCAGATGGAAGTGTTGAAATACTTAAGGCAAGGTTACTTGCCAAAGGTTTTTCCCAAGTTGAAGGAATTGACTACAATGAAACATTTTCCCCTGTAGCAAAAATGAACTCCATCTGCCTTGTTCTTTCCCTTACAGCCTTACATAACTGGGAAGTCCATCAAATGGATGTCAAGTTTGCCTTCTTACATGGTGATTTACATGAGGAAATTTATATGGAACAACCTCCTGGATATGTTTAGAATAACTCTAGCCTTGTTTGTCTCCTTAATAAATCCTTATATGGCCTTAAGCAAGCTCCTAGATCTTGGTATGCCAAAATGGATAGCTTTCTTCTTGACACTGGTTTTTCTAGATGTCATTCTGACCCCAATGTCTATACCAAGAAAGTAGGAAACCATCTCATCATACTTTTTCTTTATGTTGATGATCTTATCCTTACTGGTAGTGACCCTAACCTCATAACCCATGTGAAATCCAGTCTTAAGCAAAATTTTGAAATGTTAGACTTAGGACATTTTCATTATTTTCTTGGTCTCCAAGTCTTGCAAACCAAAGAAGGAATCTTTCTTTCCTAGTCTAAGTATGCTTGTGACCTCCTTCGTTGCCTCCACATGGAATATTGTAAACCAGCCCCTTCTCCCTTCCAGTCTGGAGTCAAACTTTTTGCCACTTGTACTTCCCCTGAAGTAGATGCCACCTTGTATCATTAGCTTGTTGGTAGTCTTTTATACTTGACTCATTCCCATCCTGACCTTTCCTTTGGCGTTGGTCGTGTTGCCCGTTATATGCAAACTCCTCATGAAAGTCACTGGAAAGCAACAAAAATAATACTTTGATATATTCGAGGTACAATTCAGTTTGGGATTCATTACAGTACAGGGGGGGAACCTTTGTTGGTTGGTTTCACTGATTCAGATTGGGCCGGCGATCCTGATGATCGAAATTCTACTGCATGTTATGTTTTCAGTCTGGGATCTAGACCTGTCACTTGGGTTTGTAAGAAACAACAAGCTCTTGCTCTTTCTTCAGCAGAAGTAGAATATCGAGTCACAGTTAATGCCAGTCAAGAATATTTATGGCTTCGATAGATCCTTTCAGAGTTTGGATTCGAGCAGCAGCAGCCTACTCCACATTGGTGCGACAATCAAAGTGCCATCAAGCTTTCCAAATATCCAGTTCTACATCAGCGCAGCAAACACATTGAGCTACACATGCACTTAATCAGAAATCTTGTTCATGATCATGTTATTGAAGTGCTCTATAGTCCTACAGATGATCAAGTTGTAGACATCTTCACCAAGTCTCTTACAGAAGCGAAGTTTTCTAAACTTCGGTCTATGTTAGGAGTTTAGGAATGTGTCCTTAAGGGGGGGTAGGCTCTAATTCCTCCTTCCTTCTCCTAATAGTGTCACTTTTGTAAATCCTTCAATCCTATCTCAAGTTGTTCTTAAGGGGGGATGTTAGGATATTTAGACACTTAGGAGTTAGTTAAGATCAACTTGTGTAATATATCTGCTAGGAAAAAGTGTGTTTCTTTAGTATGCATTAGTATGCATTTGTAAATATTCTAATCCGATGGTCATGATATGTTCTAGACATAGAGTGATCTGACGGTTCAAATTCTCTTAGATCATACCTACCATTGATCCGTGGCTTAACACCCGATTGGTCTATGATCTCTATTTAAAGAGCATAGAGGGTCCTTGGCTAGTTGATCGATTATGAGAATCTCATGTAACTTTCTTTATTTTGCATAATAAATTGCTCCAAGTAGCTATTTGGCTGGGACCGTGGACTGTTTCCCTCTCGAGGGTTTTAACCACATGACAAACATTGGTGTATTGATCTGTGATCTGTTTGTGTGAAGCGGTTGTTCTTGGTGTTTGGTCCTTTGGGAGTATCCTATGTACCCTAACAAGAACCATATTATTTTCATTTTCAGAATCATACTTTCTTACATTATGATGAGACGCATCTACATGGATGCACCTGTGGTATTCACTTGAGTCACTTGGAGACTCGTGATTTTCCTTTGTCCTTTCCTACTCCATTTGTTGTTGTAGGAACTTCATCCCACACTTGGGTGAAGATATATATGATTGAATAAAATTATTGTTGGAAGCAACATACTCTATTATTTCATGATGATATACATATTCATGGTTATATTGATGAAACTTCTTTGAGCCACTTGAAGTCTTGATGTTTTGTTTGCTCCTAATATGGTTCAGATTTTGGTAAAGGTTCTTCATTCACTTCTTGGATGAAAGAACACATGGTTGTTTATATTGATGCACATTATATATTTTTGGAGAAGAATTATGGGACATGGGATCCTCACCTATGTCATTGGGGCATAACTGATATAATACTTGATGCTTCGTGTATGGGCCACATGGTGATCTACTTACTTGGATGTACAAGCACTTTCATGATTCTTTGATGGGGTACCTGTTGATCCAAATTTTGTCATCATTTTTGGTTGATTAATTGATCTATTGACACTATCTTTTGTCACTTTTTGGCATATTTATTTCCATTTAGACTATCAAATAAACACATGTATGCATATATTTGAATATTATGCAAGTTTTAGTTAAATTTCATAATTACATGATTTTATTGATAATTATGTGACATTTGTAAGAGGTAGTGATATAAAGGTTTGTTTCATATGATTTTATTTCCAAATGAACATCCACCTAGACATGCATTCATGTTGAACACACACTGCTGCATCCATCTCGTCATACAACCCTCCAATCAACTCGCGGCTCCATTAGTTGGAATATTCCAAGGAGTTAAAAGCACATAACGGTTTCATGGTTCTATTGGCCATGCACCATCCTCAAGTAAGATTCCTTTCTATAAAAGACTCAGGACCCTATCCTCTCAGTACAACACCACTCTCTCTTCCCACGTCGACGAAGATCCATACAATGGCAGCTCGCGTGAAGAGAACCGATGCGCAAAAGATTAGGAAGAGGGTTGTGTGCTACCATAAATGGTTACATAGTTGTTTGTTTAGTAGTTAAGGATGTCTATATTTGGAGCGGTTGACCATTGAATGGGTCAACCTACTCCTCTTCATTTGTAAATCTATAAAATCCATCTCTAGACAAGAATCAACGCTAGCTCATAGTCGTCGCCATTGAATAGAAAATATGTAAACTATGTTTTCAGTTTAATATAAATTCTATTTTCAGTTGTGAATACATGTCTTTGTTTTGAGAGTGATTTATTAGAATAAGCGCCACCACTTATTGCTGAGAAGGGCCCCTCAACAGTCAGAGGTCTCCATTTGTGTATTTTCATTATTCCCTTTTTGCAGATAAGTAGTTTTCATTTCTAGTTTCTGTATGTAATTTGATTTCCTGTAAATTTATTTCACTTTGTCTCCAGTAACATGTGTTGTTAATTTGATTTATGTAAGTTTTGTTAATATAGTTTATATTTCCAGGATTGAAAGTGATCGTTCTTGCATAGTCTTCTATAGTCCTTTTTTTCAGTTTATTATGTAATTTCATATTTGCAATTAGTTAGAATTTAATTAGTTTAATGTTGTAGGATTAGTTTGTAGTTAGTATCAATTTTGTTGATGTTTCTGTAGTTGTAAATTAATCACATCTATCTCTTAGTTTTTTTTATAGGAAACGATTTACTTTCTTAAACATAGATTAGCATAGCTATCTTTTTGTTTTTTCCATTGTTAAATACTTAAAATATTGCCTTGTTCTGCACCAAAACCTCATATGCATCAAGCAACTAATGGCAGGATCATTTAGGTTGTTTATTTCATAATTTAAACTCTTTTTCACCATCCAGAATGTCATTCGAACTATCGTTATAAACTGTCATTCAGACTATCGTTCAGATTTTAATATTTCTGTTTTGTTTTATATTTGTTTGAAGTCCAGTTTTGCTTAGTTTTTGAATTATGTTATTTTCTATAGTTAAAAAGTAGTCACGTATAATTAGAACTCCATTTCAAACCACATAAAATATCCATTAAACCTTGTAATAATTTGACTTTCATTTCTTCTTTCTTTAGGGTGCATCCATGGAGGTGGGTTACAATTTTTGGCAAGACAAATTCAATTGAGCTTTTATTAAACCCTCGATCGAGGTCTGAGCAACTTGATTGAGGGTTTATTAAAACCTCAATCGAGCTTTTATTAAACACTCGATTGATCTTCTGATAAACACTCGGTCAATGGTTGAAGACCTCGATTGAGGGTTAAATAAACGCTCAATCGAGGGTTAAAGAAGACCTCGATCGAGCATCTTTAACCTCCTATAAATAGGAAAATAACATGTAATGTTATTCACTTCATCTGTTGAATATGGGTCGCAGAGTAATTGGGTTATAGATGTGACTAATCACATCTATGACTCCAATCAATCACATATATAACACCAATTACTCCACAACTAATATTTAACATAAAATATAGGTGAAACCCACTGCCCCTAGTAGTGCTCCATTCGAGCCTTATTTTTTGTTTTGAAGTAGTTTAATGAACATTAAAAAAAAATTAACAATCAATTTCTTGAACCCTTGGCCCCATGGTGGTATTTTGTGCTTTGAAGTAGTTTAATGAACATTAAAAAACTTTTCACAATCAATTTCTCAAACCCTTGGCCCCATGGCGTTTTGTAAAATGACGACAGTTTGGCAATGTCATGGTTGTGTTTTTGTTTAATTTTCTAAGAGATTTATTATTCGTAGAGTTGGATGAATCCGAATCAAATTATGTTGAAACTATTTACATCCTAGAACCTCGATTGAGGGTTTCATAAACCCTCGATCGAGGGTTTAATAAACCCTCGATCCAGGTTGGGTTAAGAGCTAAATGAAGGTATTTAAATAGCTTGATCGAGCTCTAGAGCTAGATTGAGGGCTGGAAAAATAGAGAATTATCCCTCGTACAGAAAAATCAATGTTTCTTTATGTCTTCTAAGGGTGTAAACCCTGCCATTTATGGCACAGAACTGAGCATAGTTCATACTGATAGATTCATCACCGAATCCTTTATCCATTGAGGAATCATGCATGCGTTTTGGCATTCATATGGTTTTTTTCAATTAGTTCTAAAACTTACACTTAGAAAACCTGAGAACAACTTCGAAGCAGCTCAGAGAAAAATCCACAGGGTAAAAACTAGACTTCCAAAAATTTCGTAAAAATGCACGGCCCACACATCGATGTGTCCTCTTCAAAAGGGTATCTTTGGTTTTTAAATTTTTGAAGATAGTGAAAAAAAAGTTGGGATGGACACACATGTGTATAAAATGATGCTGAAATCAAATGTGGTCACTTTCGAAAAATAATAAATAATTGTATACTGTGAAATAAATTAACAAAAAAATATGCAGACCACGGTGCATTTTGTGTATGTCATGCTCATATATATATATATATATATATATATATATAATTATTAATGTAAGATTGAATTATTGGGGTTAGACACAAGCCACTTATTAACTTCTTCAAAATTTTAAGGTGACACAGCTCATTAAATGAAAAATTTTACACATTAAATAACATCGCAATATTTTTAAAACAATATCATTGGGAAGCCAACATAATATTCTACAATTTGTTGTTTTACTACAAGTCGAAATTCACATGGAATATATGTGTTTTGAGGGCTTATATCTAGCACATGAGTAAAAAATCAGGTTTTCATCACCAAATTTGGCCAAAAAGTGTTACCCAGCTTCATGGAATCACCCTTTAGTTTGTTTATAAGTTATTTTTCTTTTGTCTCTAATTTCTTAATTGGTTACTGTCTTAGAATTTGTTAGTTTCATTTCTGGTTTGATCTACCTTACTTTGATTTAGATTGATTTTAGAATTTAAAGTTGTTAATTTTATTCTCCAAAAAGTATATTAGTTCTTTATAGTTCCATCACAATTTCTAGCATAAGATTTGTCCTCCTTATTCTGTGGTTACTGAAGATGTTCATAGAATATAATTGTTTTTTAGAAATAAAATATCTTTATTAAGATTTCTACTTTCTTCTAAATTATATTTATTTACTTCAATTATTTAATGCTTTACTTATCTAGAGTAGTCTACCTTCAACTCCAAAGCAATCATTAAAAATAATCTTGTATTTTGATTAGTAGATAACTTGTTAATAACACTTTTTGGGTTTGATTTGTTTGCTTATGGATAGAGAATAAATCACAATGTTTACTATCACTTGTAACTGGACACTCTTTAGTTTACACTTATTTGTAGAAGTTAAATTAGGCTTAATCCCCTTTACTTTTCTGATTTCTATTGAAATTCATTTTGACACACCTTCTCCAGTTCTTGTCACAGTGAACGCATATCCTAAGAATCCACAAGGAGAATGAAACTACATAGTTTAGCTTAGCTATTGTGTATTAGATGAGTGAATGAATAGTTTAATTGTTTAATTTCTTAAAATATATGAAGTAGTTATAATGTTGTCTCCAAAAACATAATTCCTTGTTTCCGCATAGTTAGAATTTTGAACTTGTTTATAGCATTTCTAACTCATGGACTACAAGCAGAATAAATAATAGAGTTTCCATAAAAAGTAGTTTATGTTTCATACAGTCTTATTTCTTAGAATAGTATTATGTATCTTTTCAGTTATTTTTCATAGAATAGAGTAGTATAACTTCATATTACTCTAATCTTTTGGTTTTGTTCGAGTTTAATTAACTTAATGATTGGACTTCTGAAGTTTGACTTGGTTTTTCATTTTGAAATATATTTCTATCTTTTCTTTGTTAAGATATCTCTACAACACCTTAGGTACCTCTCTACCTTAGCATATATTTTTTTCAACTCCAAGTTTACAAACCCTGGTCAATAATTAAATATTTGGTGATTTATTAAGACAATATAAGACCCAACAATTTTGGGGTCATTTTCGGGGAGTTGTTCTATAAGGTAGAATAGATAAAATCCCTTATGAAGTCTAGTAATAGGTTGGTCGCATGGGAGCAGTAAGACAAGAGGTAAGAACCTGCACATCTGTTATAACAGGCGCCCCAAATCCAATAGTGATAGTAGTATTCTAGGTTTTCATTTAGTTTATATTTTCATGAACATACCTAGATATTCGAAAGGTGGATACGTTATAACTAATTCCCAAAAATTTATTAAAATCCCTACTAACTTTTATGGGGGACGTAAAACCCAAACACAAACTCAACGGAAAGGTATCGGAGAACACATGTAGGAAGTAGTTATACTTGGAAACCTAAATACTTTATAGGAGAAACCACAGAAGATAAAGAAACCCTGGCAGGAAGTTCTAAGGATCCCATTCATGAAGAAGTTCTAGATGGAAAGCCTTTGGAAGCCCTCAACCATCCACTAGATAAAAAACCTAACGATACAACTTTCTCACTAGTAAGAGATCCAAAAATTTTCAATTTCATTGATCCTGCTCAAGTATAAGCTCTCTTTTGTGGCTCAACTAATACAATTATCTCACAAATTGAGACATCCACAATAGAACTTACTATTCCTGTAGAACCTAACAAAGACATGTATGACAACTTCTCATATCAAAGGAATATCTCCCCTGAAAAAGAATATTGGGATGCCCCATTATCACCTCAAAAGGAACCTCCTAGGTACACTCTCCTTAATAATCGAATCTACATGGAGAGATGGGGAGAAAATACATATCATGATGAGGTTATAAATGATGAATAAGAAGGAGAGAATCGAACCGAGGCTACCTTCGGGTTTCCTATCCTAGATATTGAACAGAATGTAAATATGAAGAACATCCCTCCTTCCTCCTTACCTACTTTCTATGGTAAAAGTAATGAAGACCCAGCAACATTTTTGTTCAAGTTTGACATCCTTTGTAGAAGCTATAAATATCTACAAGATTCTCACAAACTGAAACTCTTCCCTGCTACACTAAAAGATTCCGCTTTAAGATGGTTCATGGGATTAGGAGAATATAGTATTAGGACTTGGGAAGATATGAAAACCACAATATTGCAGAAATATCAAGGGTATTGGAAACCTAGAGACTCTCGAAATGATATTTTTAAGATACTAAAAATCAAAGACGAGAGCTTAGAAGTTTATCTCGAAAGGTTTATTTATACACTACACAAGTCTAAATATAATGACCTTTGAGAAGATGCAATATGGACACTCTTCCTTAAAGAAATCTCAAAATACCTAGTAGAAAACCTTAATCTCATGGCATCTGGTGATATCTCCCACAACAGGCCTACAATAGGAATCTAAAAGGAAACACCTCCAATTTAGGAGGATTTAGAAGGACATAAATAGGGAACCTATTGGAAAATTTCAATACTGATATTTTAGGAGCAATGGGTTCTCAACTAGATGCTTTATAGGCCTAAAAGAGGAAAGAGGAATAACATGCAAAAATGAGCATTTTCTATTGAAGATGCAGGACTAATCATCCCCAAAGGGAATGTCTCTTGATCAACATATCCATATGTCACATCTATACAAATGATCATACGACAAAAAAATTCCCATTGTTTGTTGGGTTACAAGCCATATATAAAAGTGGGTACATTGGTGGAACATCTGGGACGCCTCCTTGGAAACCAAGAGACCAACCACCATATCAGAATTTATCACCCATAGCCACCAACCTATTACCATCCCTACCAACCACCTCAACAATGGAACACTTCAAGTTGGCAGAACTGGCCACCCCAGTACCCTCATCCTCCTCATTTCACTCGGCATCAACATTGGCCATAGGGATGGAGAGGACAAGCCTATCCCCATTCATCACCTATCTCTATACCTAATCATCCTTATCCTCAACATCCATCCAATACCTATAAATTTTTTCCTGAGTTTGTGCCCCCATTTCCCCTTATTCCACAACAACCTCCACATTTCTAGAATACAAATCCCCCATGACCTACATTGTTACCTGCAAAAATGATACATAACCCAAAAAATAAGACAACTGAAGCTCTTAACAGCATTGAGTTGCAAACTCTTCCATCCTATGTTATTTCGACTGTACCTGTGCACGAAATCCAATTACAATCTGGAAGAGTCGTGAGTGATAGGCCTAAGTCACGAGTCATCATTAATGAATAAAATGAAGAGGAAGAAAATACTAATGAAATCATGAATGATGCCATTCTACAGGATGAGGATATTTCAAATATTCCAGTGCATACCCATCCTGAGTAAGAATCAACTCAAGAACGAAAAACCCCTCCATTTCCAGGATGACTAGCAATAGAAAAACCTGTGATACATCGTGAGTACAATATTTTAAATGAACTAAATTTTTTTTGCATAAAGATCCCTCTATTACAGGATATTATGGATATAGAAATTTACAGTAAATTAATAAAGGAACTTTTCATTAAGAGACCATGAAAGAAAAAAAAAGAACCCCCCACAATTCATGTTATAGGAGAGATGTCTAAATGTATGACTGACCAGTCTAGAATTGAAAAGTATACAAATCCAGGGAGCCCATTAGTAACTGTAATTGTAAATAATATTTCTATGGGAAATACGCTCATTGATCTAGGGTCAGTTATTAATATGATGACTACCATAGTCTTATAAACCTTACAGTTGGGACACTTTGTTCGACCTACCCCTATAATCCTGGAACTACCAGAACGCACTACGATGAAACCTATTGGGGTTCTGGATGACATTGTTGTATCCGTAGCTTGATGGGAATATCATGTTGATTTCATGGTAGTAGAATCAAAGGATCCTTCTAAATGACATCCTATTATTTTGGGAATACCATGGTTGGATACCACTAACGCCTTCATAGGATGTAGGATGGGGAGATTACCATTTCTAATGGATTATCTACGTAGAAACTTGCTCTATGCCCCCCAGCACAACCTGTAACTGAAAAATTGTAGTGGTTAGACTTCCCCTTTGGGGATGAAAATGTTGAAGATATTTTCTTTCCTAGTGACTACTCTTGGGCACTTCAGGAGCAGACTACTGAGAATGTGTTAAATCAATTTGTTTCGTCAACAACTTGTATAGATTTTCCATGGATTTTCCTCAATCTTTTGCTCAATTCGACCACATTTTTGGAGATGAGTTTCAAGAAAATTTGGACCTCTCAACATTCGTGGATACACCATGTGTATTTTAAATCAAAGAACATATAGGTTCTTATACCATACCTTGTAAAGTTAGCCCTGGAAAATTTCTACACGTAAATGTAGGCTTAATCAAGAATCAACAAGAACAGTTGCTTAAGGTCCTTAAAAGTCAATATGGAGAATTTTCATGAGAGTACACTGATATGAAGGGTATACACCCTGAAACTTGTATTCACCACATTTACATGGATTCCAATATATTCCCTATAAGGTAGCCCCAAAGGAGGATGAATACCTCTTTGAAGGACACAGTTAAAGAAGAGTTATAAAAACTCCTTGGTGTTGGTTTCATCTACCCAATTTTAGATAGTAAATGGGTATCTCCTCTAGAGGTAGTCCCAAAGAAAGTCACAGGTAAATGCCGTATTTTTGTTGAATTCTGAGAACTGAATAAGGCTACACTTAAGGAATTTTTTCCCTTGCCCTTTATCGACTAAGTGCTAGATACTATGTCCAACAACCAATACTTCTCTTTTCTCATTGGGTATAGTGGATACAATCAGATCTTGATAGAACTTGAGGATCATGAGAAGACTACTTTTACTTTCCCCTGGGGGACATATGCCTATAGAGTTTTTCCACTTGTTCTATGTAATGCACCTGCTACTTTTCAGTGTGAGGTCTTAAGAATATTTGTTGATCTTATACATGACTGTGTAGAGGTGTACATGGATGATTTTACAGCTAATGGTAATACCTTTCAAGAGGCTCTTAATAATATTGAAAAGGCCGTGATCCGATGTCAGGAGACAAACCTATCCCTTAGCCATGAAAAATTGAAAATGTTATTAACATAAGGTATAGTCTTGGGGCATCATGTCTCTTCACAAGGGATCAAGGTAGACCCTACTAAAATAGAATTAATTTTCGGTTTACCCTCTCCAAAAACTCAAAAGGAGGTAAGAAGCTTTCTTGGCCATGTAGTATACTAACAACGTTTTATCAAAAATTTCACTAAAATAGTTGCACCACTGTTTAAAGTGCTAATGAAGGATGTAGAATTCTAATCGATTGAATCATGTCATAGTGGTTTTGAGGTCTCAAAGGATAACTATCAGTGGCACCAATACTTAGGGGTCATGATTGGTCCCATCCTTTTCATATATCCACTCAGATGCTTTTGACATGACCATACAAGGAGTCCTCGGTCAAAAATAAGGACAAGCATCTTATCCCATATAATTTATTAGCAAAAATATGACTCATACCAAACTAAATTGCACTATTACTGAAAAGGTGTTTCTAGCAGTAGTATACTCTATCAATAAATTTATCCATTACGTCATGGGATATGAATTTTTTGTGCATACGGACCACTATGCCATCAGATTCTTAATGACTACACCAATTACCAATTGTAGGGTGACCTGATGGATTCTTCTATTACAGGAGTTTAATATCACCGTCGTCGATCGACCTGGTAGAGACAATTTGGTAGCATATTTCCACTCTCACATCCAAAACCATGACGGTGCTAAACCCGTTTATGATACTTTCCTTTACGAAAATATATTTGCTGTGTCTGTTCAAACTCCTTGGTTTGCAGACATCGCTAATTATTTAGCAAATGGGAAGTTACCAAACCACTTGTCCCCACATGAGAAACATCGAGTTATCATCCAGAGTTCCAATTAATATTGGGTTCATAATTACCTTTTTTGTACCATCCTAGGTCTTATTATCAGACGATTTGTATGGGAGGACGAGATGACAGAAATCCTCTGTACATGCCATGATGGGACATCTGGAGGACACTTTTCTGACAAGCGGACAACATACAAAGTGTTGCATTCTGGGTATTAATGGCCAATCATTTTTAAGGATGCTTCCAGGTAGGTTAGAGGATGTGACAGTTGCCAAAGAATGGGTAGACCTATGTCATCTGACGAGATTCCTTTACAGCCTCAGGTCATGATTGAGCCTTTTGAGAAATGGGCTCTTTATTTTGTAGGAGAAATATATCCCATGTCCCACAAAAATAAGTACATCCTGGTTTGCATGGATTATGTCACCAAATGGGTAGAAGCTAAAGCTTTTTTTCGATCCATAGAGAAATATGTGGTAGAATTTATATATGAAGAGATAATTACTCGGTTTGGTGTGCCTAGGGAAATTGTCACTGACCAATGTTATCAATTCACTTCTAAATTGATGAAAGAACTTACCACGAAAAATAATATCCCACATTGTAAATCCTCACCTTACCATACACAAGCTAATGGGTAGGTAGAGTCAACCAATAAGGTATTGGAATCTATCCTAACCAAGACCATTCAGCTACATCATAAGGACTGGGAAGATAGAATCCCAGAGGCCTTATGGGCTTATAGAATAACTTGGAGAAACACTACTGAAACTACACCCTATGAGCTAGTATATGGGAAACATGTCCTTTTACCTATTGAATTCTAAGTTAAGACTTTTTTGTATGGTTGTACAATCAGGTACGGATTTGGAAGAGGCACAAAAACAACGAATTTTACTAATAAATGAATTATATGAGATTAGACAATATGCACTCCAAATAACTATGTTAATACAAAATCAATGAGAAAAGTGGCATGATAAATTTATTAAACAAAATTAGTTTAACATTGGGAATCGGGTATTACTATTTGACTCAAGGTACAAAAGTTTCAAATGAAAATTAACTACCCGTTGGATGGGTCCATATGAGGTAGTTCCAACCTTTGATAATGGGTCAGTAGAAATTAAGACAATTAATGATTCACAAAATTCTTTTTTCATAAATGGAAATAGACTTAGACTTTACCATCAACCAATATCTAGACAAGATTTTGTGAAGAATGTCGTACAACAAAAGGAGATGGAGCTGGTTGAAGAGGAAGTCATTCCTCCTCCTCCTGATTCTTTAATTATTTTGTGTTGTCTTTATGTATATATGTAAATATATATTTATTTATTTAAATAAATAAAATTCATTTCTAACAAGCTGACTGCATTTAGATAGGGAATTTAATTTTATAATCAGCTTATGGAATTTTGTCAAATAACCTAGGAAGGCTCTTTTCTTTTGTCTAAATTTTGATAAATTTTATATGACTTTTTCTTGATACATATGTTTTCGTTGGGAATAAATTTGAATCATTTGACAAGTGATTTTGCAGTTTGATTACAAGAACCTTGTCTATATAATCATCTCAAGAAATGTTTCCTAAAAAGGGAAGTGCTCTAAGAAATCATATTACATCCTAACTCTTTTTATTTAAAGCTAGATTTTATAATGAAATTAAAGTGTTATGTATATCATCCCTACCCACTTTCTTCGATGATTCCTTATGATTTTATGGTATTTGATTCAGATATGCACATTTCTGATTTATCATTAAAACAGTTTCTTAAGACCTACTCTAATCATCATGTTTTCAAAAGTTCAATATTACACCTATGGACTACTAGTCGTCTCGGACTCATTATCAACACTTGTCTCTTAAGCATTTTTTAAGGTAACCCAAGAGTAAGTGGACTTTCTACTTGCGGGGAACATTACTGATATTTTATCAAGAAGATAGGATGAGGTCAAAGAATAGATTTAAGTTATTCTCATTTGACAGGATCTATAATTTAGGCTATTGTATATATAAAAGAAAAAAACGCAAACCATAAAGTTACTCATAAGGTTTGCTCTAAAAATTTGAATAATGTGTTTAGCAGGCTTAACTTGCTCTAAGTACAAACCGACTTCCACATATTAAAATCTTTGTACAAAGCAAACCAGCCGGAGTACTGAATAGGCTTCCACACATTGGGTCCATGCTAAGTAATATCCTTAAACAAGGAATCCTGGTAAATGCAAGTAAACCTATTGGGGTACTGAAAAGGCTCACTAGTAGTGGGGCTATGCTTTCATGGTACCAATATAAACCCATTGGGGTACTGAACAGGCCTGTTGGCAGCGGGGAAATATCGAGTAAAAGAGATATGGTTAATGCATTACTATACACATGACTCATGTAAAAATAAAAACCCTGAGTACATCATATACATATTTAGGCCAATTATTTATATTGTCATTAGAAATTGGGTGTAAGTTGGACTTGGACCCTGCCATCTAATTCAAATAATACCTAGGATATGATTATTTTTGAAATGGGACCCATAACTATGGCAATTTCACAAACCCTTGGGTGAACTTTCTTTACATTCTTTGGATCGAAAGAGATCTTTCAAATGAGTCCAAGATGAATGGTTTTCCTATGGAATTTTTTCCATCAATTCTACTATCATTATTCACATGGTCTTTCCAAGCATTGTTGTTTTTTATGAATGTACATATCTAAATCATCTCCATTTACTAATAGTATTTATTTTTCTTATGAAAATGCTAGCAACATTTAGAATTATGTGTTAAACTATTCAAGAATTAATCAGTTTTTCTTTGATGGATTGAGGACACACCATATTTTTGGTATGGGGGAAGGTTAAAACTTTTTTTACTTTCTGATTATTTATAAAAAGATTCAATTATCTCAGAAAAAAGTATATTTGTTTTTAGGATAATGCATGTAGAAAAAAATTGTTTTAATTCATGATGGATAATGCAACTAAGGTTCATTAATGCTGGTTTACATAATCATATTGTGTGCAGAAAACCTAGAAAAGTTATTGTATAATTAGCAGCAGTCAGATCTAGCAAAGCACATTCTATAAAGAGGGTCCATATGGAAGATCAAAGGAAGGGTCAAATGTTGATCTGAATGCAATGCCAAATGACAATCTAAATGAAACCATAATATTTTAGTAGGGTTGATATGTTTAGATGTTAATTTATTTTAGTATTAAATTTGGGCAAATAGTTTCATTTATTAAACCATACGAATGACTGCTAGGTCTCATTCGTATTCCCATAATTTTTTTTGGATTTTGTTAGGATTCACTTCAACCTCATCTAACAGATCGGTTAACCTCATCTAAATGATTTCAAGATATTTTTTGACCTTCATTACCCTTACTCTCTCATCAAATAATATACAACCATATATATAATTGAGGCCCCCTCAAGATTCCAAGTGCTCTACAAATCCATTTACTCCATATTAGCAGACAATCAATCGACTAACTCAAAAATTAGCATAGTCAACAAGCCAAAATAAAAGATATGCCAAGATGATTGTTGATCTTCATCAAGAGAACAAGGAGCTACGCCTTCAAGTTAAGACTGTTGAAGAGCTCAATAATTCCATAACATATTCACGTGACTCTCATCAGGAAAGGAACAATGTTTTGAAGGAACAAGTGAGGAAGTTTATGTTCAAATCTCTCATTTCCTCTGCTAAGTCAAAGGCAGCTGCTAACATAGCTTAGCCTTCTTTCTAATTTCATTTTTGTTTTTGCTCAGTGCGACCTAGAATATCTCTATTTTGGGGGACTGTTGTGTTAGAATAATCAACCCATAGTTTACCCACTTAGACATTAATTCATTTATTTTTGTCTTATTTTCCTAGTTCATGTGTCCCACCTTGTGCAAGTTGCTAATTGCCTATCCATAGAGGTCAAACTTGCCATATTTGACCCATGTAGCACTTGGGAAAGACTTAGGAATCAAATATTCTTTATTCCTGGCCTCCTAGGCGCCTATCTGCTTTTTCTACTTTACTGCCTACTTTTTCAGTGTTTTAAGGCACATAGGAAAGCAAGACTAGGTGAGGTGAACTAGTTTTTTGTCCTCTTCATCCTCCAGTATTTTCTCCATGAAAAAGAATGTATGAGATGCCATTCCACTACTCTTTATATTTTCCATGCTCCCTTGCCAATTCGTGAGCTCCATGATAGATTTGGGATCAGCTTTTTACACCTATGGGGGATTTGCCTATTTTGAGTAAGCCTGCTTTATGCTAGTTTTGGATGCATCCTTATGCATTCAACCTCTTGATGTATTCTATATATTCAGAAACATATTTTATTACAGGGTTGGCTATTGTACACTCAGTTAATATAATTTTGTGTTACAGCTCCATATTCAGTCTCCATTGTTAGCAATTTTGCATGATCAATTGATAATTGTTGTGGGTAAAATTAATCTATTTCTGGCCTGAATTTCTACATGGTATCAGAGCCATTGTAGGTTGTTACTCTCCTTCAAAAATTGTTTTGTAGGTTCGACATCATGACTGGGAGCCTTCTACTGACAGCCGGGACAGATTTTCTAAAAGCTATGGATTCACAGAAAACTATCTTGACTCCTTTCAACTATTTTGAATGGAAAGCAGAGATGGAGATCTTGTTGAGAGAAAAAGGCCTCTACAGGGTGACTATGGCTACAGAATCAGAGCCCAATGCTACTACAGAGAAGATCAAATGGCACGATTGGAGAGATGAGGCCTATGGCCTCCTATGTCTCAGTATTTCCCAAGACCTCCTTTTCCATCTCGATGGATTAACTTCACCGGATCAAGTATGGGAGAAGATTTCTAATCTTTTTGGAAAGATAGATGAGATGAGGGGACATCANCACCAAGAGCATAAGTTTGAGAAAGCTAGTCATGAGAGAACCTCTGCACCCCTCGAGCTGATTCACAGTGATGTTGTTGGCCCATTCCCTCATATGTCCATGAGT
>LPNX010807525.1:14675-102922 GCA_001517045.1 Pseudotsuga menziesii
ATTGCATATTTTTATCACAATTTCCTCTTTCTTCCATTTTGATGATTATATTGGTTGTTACATTTGGATCCCTCATTCACTATGTATCTTAAAATGTTGGCATTCACCTATCTATGAAAATAATTGCTAAATTTTATTGCACTTTGTGCTAATTCCAGCACAATCATTGCATTTGAAGGTTTGACTATGCATGTTACAGGTGGGCACTCTCACTAGTATCCCAATTCAAATTTTGCATTGTCCATCAAATTCTATGCAAGTTGGGATTATACTTTTGTTTGTTTTATATATTTCTAGCCTTTTGGAACACTGAATATCTATTAGACATGATGTTTTTTATTCTTATAGCCTATTTTAGTTTGAATCCATCAAACATTAGCTTGGGATTTGTTGGGTTGATTATTCTATTGAAAAACACAATTATATGTTAAAAATTGACAAAAAAAAGAATGTTTTGGGTGATTGAATTACCTTGTTGGATGACAATTCACCAGTGAAATCTCCTCCCCTCAACCTAAATCAACTCCTCCAACAATCCCAAGCAGTTAACTTGCTCCAAAACGCTCCAATTGGCCTTCATTTTCGCGTTCTTGATTGGTAAAATGGGCTGCGGGTTTCAAGCCTATGTATTTAAATTATTTTTTGTTTTCCAAATCGCGTAGGCGTTTTATAACTACATATCGCAAGCGCATTTTGTAGTTATATAACACGTATGTGAAATGGTTTCCTATCCTACATGTCCCATGACATGTCAGGCTCGGGTTGAACCATAGCAAGTGCTATGTAGCAGAAACACGCTGTATTTTTTGGTAACGTGATCTTGTTTTTGAAAACTAGGATTGCATCTAAAAGGTCCCTCGTCTTCTTGCACTGACCCTGCCATCAAAATTATTGATTTCCCCAATGTCCCTTCTGTGGAAAGAAAACCTGTGAAAAAACTTGGTATTCCCACCACCCTATGAGACCCAAATGGCTCTTTGTTTAAGCCTCCAATCAAGTACTTTTTACCTTCAAATCCCTAAGAGAATTGGACTCTTCTTTTGAGAAAACACCTACTACGCTACATTGTTACCTAGTTTCTTGCACATCCTCGAGATCCTTTTTTGTATTTTTCCCTGAAGTCCTATTTGGAGAGCCAAGAACAATTTAACTTAAAAGGGGCAAGTGGCTTCCAGTTACCAAAATCTGTTTGCAACAAAGGTGTTCAGATAGGTTTCCCTCGCTGAGGAGCTTTAGTTGATTGATTATATCCTCAACCCATCTACAACCAAGAACTTATCCTACCTTTTTAAAATTCCATTTCTTCTGATGCTTCAAGCATTCCTCTTAGGTAGGGACTACCTTAAATGGTTCTACGTCAACTAAATTATGATCATCAAACAAGTGCTTGAATAAATCTTCTTTGACATATTTTCTTGCCCTAAAGCTCCCCAGTATTTGTGGTTGTGGTTGTGATTTCTTGGATTTTTTTTTTTATATTCACTATTTCAAGCAGTCAACTTTAAACATGCACTGCAATGTGTATGAGAATTCAGAAAAATCTATTTGGTAACATCAAAATTTAAATATACATTTGAGTATCATAGATAAATTTACAAAGAATGGCTTACAACACATAAGCAAATTTCCCGATAAGAGATGTCACCTCGACAGTAGAGAAGAGAGATCCAATACAACACTAGAATTAATTGTATTGAACTTTTCATATGCCTAGCATATGAGTAACAAGCCAAAACACCTAGCATGCATAAAGATATGCACCCTTCATTTCATTATTAGTTTTTAACTGAATGCTGGCTGAATTGAACTGATTCTTTTAATCTTTAACTGATATGCACAAAGTTAAGACGCTAACTAAATGTATTTGGTGCTTCACATTTAGTGCACAATTTATATTAGTAACATCTGCATGGATATTCTTAGTTAACTGAATGCTGATCACTTAGTTAACACGCTAACTAGTGTCATCGGTGCTTCACTCTTAGTGTCATCTATGCAAAACATTTGCATGGATATCTGTAAGTTTCTTTTAATTAACTGAAACACATAAGTCTTTATTAGTTCAATTGCATTATTTACTATGTTTATCTTTGCATGGATCTCAGAGAGATTCCTTCTTTAACTAATACATTCTTTATTTACAACTAAGTATTTAACTAAAGCCTTTACAACTCGAGTTCTCATGAAGGCATACATAGGCAATTCAAATCCATTCTCTCTCTATGCTTATCTCTTTATCATTTATTATTTACCGCATGGTCCACATGTGTATTTATCAATCCATCTTATCATATCATACTTAGAAGAATTATTCCATACTGATGATCATATATATTACCCCGGTCTGTATAGTCATATGCTGAAGTAATTCACTCTAGGGGTAGTTAAGCCCTAAATAATACTTATAGCACTCAATGACCGTGACTAGTAATACATCACATAGTATAACTACTTTACCAAGTAAAGTACGCCACCTCAATAAATGAGGATATTGGTAGGACTTGGTATTAATCACAAGTCTACAGTCTTGATACAAACCACAAGAATTTACAGTACAAACATCACCACCTCAATCATATGAGGATATAGATAGGACTTGATACAAACCACGTGTCCCGACTTGATACAAACCACAAGTCCGGAGAATGACTCCTGATGCTGTACATTCAACATTATGTGGGTTGAAGGAGACCAAGGTTAAAATGAGCATTAAAATGAAGTTAAATCAAATAAGATTTATGAGTAGGAGTGAAACCATCATTTAATCAAGAAAGGATTGATGACAAAGGTGTGATTTCAAGGCTGTTTTGGAGGTTTTCCAAGATTCTTTCTTGAGATATCAACCATCATCGAATGGAACCACTAATGATGGAGAGGGGAGGATGGTACAATTATCCTAAATCATCTTAAATGAGGATCACGCATAATGGATTGATATGAGGATGTGATGAAATCAGTGAAGAGATCATGTGATTACAATTAAATTGATGGGATGTTTATGGCTCCATATGAACAACATGATTGTTTGGTGAGCTCACAAGATTCCTCTTGATAACCATGATCATTATCAAATTGGGATGATTGATGCTCCACAAAGTAGGATGTTTTATGAGAGTCATAAGAACTTTGAAATTTATAGCCTTGAACCGCATTAATGAGGTGGTATCAAGGGTAAACTCAGTAGCCACAAAGTGCATAGGTGGACCTCATGTTGGATCTATACATGTGGGTGGATATGTATGAGAAGGTGAATAAAATTGAGGATGCGGTTGCACCAATCAAGGAAAGGAAGAGTTGGATTGAGAAAGAAGAGAGATGGTAGATTAAGAGAAAACGAAGTTATAAGGACATGATATTGAAATAGAAGAGATAATGAATAAGGAAGGGTTTAGAGGAATCGATCCTTAGGTTTTAGATTGCAACTTTGTAGGATATGTCTAACAAATACTTGGAGCATTAAGGCAATGACATTGCAATTTTTTAAAATATTTAATGAAATGACCAGGCCCATTGTTGAAATTATATTTGTGTGTATATCTCTCATTCCGTTTCTCTAATCATGAGATATTTTGTGGTGATAAGCCATCAAATCTTGAGAGGACTAGTTTTTTTTTTTTGTAATTATGATAAGTAATTCCCCATACCCTCCCACTCTTAAGTGAATGATTAGGAAGGTAGCAACTTTTCAACACCATTCTATGGACTTCCCTTGACTTACTTGAGTTTCTAGTTGGAGGGAAATATTAACCGGTAGCCACAATAACTAGTAGCCATGTAGGAATCAATGGGAATGGATCACATGACCTGCTAGGCATTACCTCTTAATGAAAAGGGTTGAATCAACTGAACAATATCTTGGGGTTTGAGAGGACTAGTCTTATGAAGAGGAAAAATCTTAAGTTCTCTATGAGAATACCAATTATGGGTTTACATGTGTCCACTCCACTCTACTTAACATGAAGGATAAGGATAGATAGATGGATAAATCAATCTCTCATTGGGTTAGTTGTTTTTATAGATATTTATTAAATAGACTTGAATTATAGAGGAAGGATTCTAATTTATCATCCTCACTAAGTGGAAACTCAAAGTTTCTAATCAACATACACATGAATGACATGTGGCATAGATGGACATTGACAATCTATAGGACAAGTATAAAATGGTGGCCATTAATATATATCCATAGAATAAAAAACATAACCTTTGTTTCAAATTTGGATCAGTAGCGTCAAGTCCCACTAGCATAGTTGGTATTCGAGGGGTTCCATTCATTAGGAGACCTAGGGTTTGAAACTCGACGGTACTGCGAGGAGACACCTAGAATACAACCATGCTAAGGGTTCATGTGGCCCATACTGAGTGCGATCCCCGAGTGATTTTGACGGATTATATTCTCATGGGTTGCAGTTTCTTAAACCATATGCTAGTCCCGCAAGTTACAGACACTCTAGCAAACAAAAAAAAACTTTCGATCAATAACTTTCCCCTAATATATAATCATCCTTTCTATCATTTCCTCTTCAAAAATCTCATTTTTTTAATGTATATATTCTAAATTCCTATCAAAGCCATATATTACACATCTTATTTGCAAGTTTGCAAAATAATTTGTTCTTAAACCAATCATTCATTAATCAGTTATGGGTAATTGTATGAGATATACATCTAAAAAAACCCTCTACATAATTCACAAAATACGAAAAAATTTGATGAGATCCAATGGCAAGATAATGGAATACAACATGCAATTTCCAACAAGGATCCTTCCTCTCAAACCCACAAATTTTGGCCACAACCTTATAAAGTGGGGAGTTGAAAATGAATACATTCAACAAAGAGAGAAACTAATAACATGCATTCAAGAATCTAGATTCTCATTTTCCCAAGGCACCATCAAAGATTTCATTTTCATCCTTTGTAGATACTTTATACTCAAAGTTCACATTTTATTAGGATTCCCTCTTGATAAATGGTATATGAAGAGGATAAGTATGGTTTACACAACCAACCAGCCACCTTCCCACTCCAAAGGTTCAATAGTCAATTTTCTTTTCCATTGTTTCTTGATATTTTCTAAAATGAAGGTGGCCCATAGATGTTCATTTATGCATTTCCATATAAGACACTATCCCATAAATGGAATCAAAATAATATATATATTACCAAAATTATGATTAGCTCGTTAATAGTACTCTATAAAATCACTTACATACGTTTAGAAGTTCCCACAATATAACAAGCATTGCAATAATTTTGCTTCATGGAATTAAGTGATTTAATTGGTTTAGTTTTATGGAAATGAGTTGGTGCTTACACTATCATGTTTATAATGACACAAGGAATAATGAATTCCTCTTCACATCCAATTGCAATGACAACCTTATATACCACTTTGTTAGTTTGTACTTTCTTGTTTTCCTTGCTCACCTAGTTAGAACTTAATTCAATGACAATGACCATACTCTTAACTTCTTCGCAGTCTTTGTCCCAACCAATACAATTTTCTACCATTACAAATTACATCGAATCATATTATTGAGCAACTAAAACCAATGAAAAATTATAAAATAAAATCACAAACAATCAAACTTTGGACAAAGGCTAAGAGGGTTGGATAAAGGTGAACCATTCAATGATTAATTTCATTTTCCATGACATTCATTGCCAAACACCCAACTACTTGATAAGATGATGCTACAACAAGCGTGAACAACCTCCAAGGAAGAGAAAAATGGCATGTACATATGTGTATGGCCTCCAGACAAAGGAAAATATTGTGTTCAACTTCAAGAGAAAGATTTGGTTGTGTATAAACCTTAAGGTGATCACATGGCCTTAATCTAACCCTCTGTCATTATGTACATGATGGTGTTAGATGCCAACAACTTCATTGCCTCAATTCTATTATTATTGAGTAATGACATAAAAAATTCAACTAATTATTTTCAACAACCATCTCATGACAACCCTTGATCTCAAATCTCATGGTAAAATGGACATTGGATAATTTATTGACATTCATCAATTGCTAATTGAAAATAATTTTTTGTGTGAACTAATAGAAATACATAGGGGTATTCATCATTAAACCATTAAAATGACTATAGGAATCCTATGAAATGTGAAAAAGAGCTTCCTTGATTCACACATATAATTTAACATAAACCACAGAGAAATTGATAACACAGACACATTATTTACCCTAGAAACCCAATGGAAAAAACAACATTTGATTGGATTCAGTCATTCTTTTTATTTCTCGAAAAATGTGGAAATTATACTACCCTATGTCTCTTTGGTACATTCTCAGTCTTCACATGGAATTTGGGCCACAATTCCGCTCAATCTTAACCAAAGAACCCTTCTCATTTGTGTTGCATGACTAAATAGGAAAATGGTTCTACTGGGGGGTCAGTTAGAAGGCTAGGTGTCCCCAACTCCTAAACTTCCCCCAAACCCAACATTGGCCTCTCCTTTGTCTTTTTCATCGATCACTTAGGAGTGTGGTTCTCACATGTTTCATTTTTTTTAATATCTATTTTTTCTCATCTTTTAATTTTCCATGTGCTTACTTTAAGAGTATAACTTTGATGAAGGTGTAGACAAAATTTGGAAATGCATGGATCCCATCATGCCATCAACCACATTTCCTACTTTTTCCATAGTCATGAACATTGATTTGTTGATCCATGTAGTAACCCGAGCAAAAAGCCAATCGTTTTATTTTGTATATCCAATTTGAATCACTAGTTCTCTATAACTAGGTTCTCAATATGAATTCCCTTGGATGAGGTGTTCTAGTCTACATTGACAACTTAATAAAGATTTTATCCATGAATGTGAAGAAGCATCCCTTAGATATCCCAACAAAATTTTCTTTAGAAAATGAATGTTATGAAGACTTCTCTCCTAAGCAAATTATCAAGCTAATTTTCTACTAATATCAAGATGCATGACCAATAATTTACTATTATATAAATATCTAAGACCAAACACAATTATGCTTTTCCTTAAACCCCATTATTTTAATGACTCCCTATAACTCAAAATTTGAAACAAACCTAGATACTATGTTATTAAGCAAGTGTTTAGTGTTCAATAACAAAGTTGATGGTATATAATTGATTTTAACATGGAGGTCAATCATTACATCACATCATTGTCCTAAGTAAGTTATTGCAAAAGATAATTTAATGTTTTATTATATGTAATACCTTATTTTGAACAAACTTTAAAAATTTAAGCGGGACTGAAATCTTGTCTCAATCAACAATTGGTTTACAAAAAGTAACATGTCACAAATTGAAATTAAAACCAAGAGGTAGGGTAACAATTTCCCTCACAACAACCTAGCTAGACCCAATTGATAAATCCTTTCATGTTATCAATCCGATTTTCTGGAAATTTCATAGTAGCCATATTGTTTTGTCAACATTGCAAATCCAAATCAAGATTAAGCATCAAGACAATTAGTCATTTGAAGAGAAAAAAAAATAGATTTTAATTAATACCAAAGATACAAACTTAATCAAACCCTAGGTGTTAAATAAATAATCTATTAAACCAATAATCTTCAATCCTTTTGTCTCATGTATGTTTATTTGATTAAAGTTTTTCCTTATTATTTTATTAGTCTAATTAACCTCAACAATTTTTATTGCTATTTATTCTAATTCATCACATTAATTTTAGGTTCAACGAGATTAATGAGCAACAAATGTATATTCTCTTCCATTGAGTTTGTAAAGGTATGTGAGTACATCAACACACAATCCATTGTCATCAAGAAATTTAGATTATTATGCACAGTTGTCAACTGCTATCATATTGTTATGCAACCAATGTTGTCACCTTAACACGCCACATTTGATATTTTCCATCTTATTTGGTTTACTTTGTACAAGGTAACTATGACACCATGTTGGCTCTTGATCTCATTTACTTCAAAATAATATAATTTCCTTTCTCCAAATTGTATATTTAGTTGAAAAACCGAGTGCATCAAATATGAGATTACATCAATATACAATTGGTTGTGTGCTTAAAAGGTGCCATTTAGAAAATTTCCAATTTAGATTGTTATGTACAGTTGTCAATGTTATGAACATAATAAGTTTTAATTAAATAATTAATAGTTAGGGTGATTAACATTCACTTCATTTGGGTGAATAGTCACCATGAGGACCTATTTATACAGGTACCTTATCATTGTAAAGATATTCGATTATCTATTCAATATTCAAATTATATTCTTATTCATGGTTTATTTAATATTCCAAGTATTTTGGTAATATTTTCTGTGAGCTAACTATTGCTTGACTCAATCAACGACTATCATATTATTATGCAACCAGTGTTGCCACCTTAACATGCCCCATTTGATATTTTCCAGCTATAGCACCATGCTGACTCTTGATTTTATTTACTTTCAAATAATACAATTTCCTTTCTTCAAATTGTACGTTTAATTGAAAAAAAAGTATATGGATTCTTAGCCTTTCTTGACACCCTCATCCTCTTGTTACTTGAAATGTTAATGCAACCTTTTGGTCACTTTAAGGTTCCAAAGCATATAATATCGATCTAACTTATAATTCAAAATCCATCAACCACTTGTGTTAAATCTAATCAACTTTAAAATTAAATTTCCATCCCATGAATATTAACAAGCAGCTCTTTTCTTATTCCAAGCATATAGAATCGATCTAACTTATAATTCAAAATCCATCAACCGCTTGTGTTAAATCTAATCAACTTTAAAATTAAATTTCCATCCCATGAATATTGACAAGCAGCTCTTTTCGTATTCCAACACTCCAATTCAGAGCCTTTAAATTTGGAGTAGTATGTTTCGATTTGTTGCATGTTCGGTGAAAGAAAGGGCAATTGTTCCAGATGCTTTCATTTTAACATCTTATTATTGTAGACATAGTGATGCCCCTATTGCACCAGGCACCCCTGAGGGCTTTGTTAATGCTCAATTTTTTTTAGGCCCTGCATAATTACATTTTGAGAATTGTTAGGAATTGTGGACGTATGTATGTGTAGGGACTTTAGATCTTCTCAGAAATTTCCTTAATTCATGTGCAAGGTGACTCAACGCTTGTTTGCATACAGATTTAGGGTTTATATGAATATATGGCTATGTACTGAGACAAATTAGATCAAAGCAAGAGCGTATATATTATCAAATCATATGCCTAAATAAGATATTTCCTAATTGATGTTCTGCCTTCACTGTTAGTGCGCCCTGGAAATTCTTTCTTTTATTTTGTTGAGGAAGAGAGAATCGAAAATTGAGCATAGGAACTTAATTCATACAAGGTATTCTTTGTTTTCTTGCAGTTGCTAAGTGAATTTAAAGAGTTTCATTTCCATGTACAACGGAGAAAATAATATGCATCTGGGATGGATTTACAAGTTCTTATAGCTAGTTGCACTTCATAATCTTGTGAGCACTATCACAATATATCTTGTGGCATTGACATTAGTGATGAACATTTATGGTATGGATTTACTATATATTGTTCTTTAGCAATTGCTAAGTTTATGCTAAAGATGTTTATGTGCTAATCATCATAATATAGGTGGAAATTTAAGATCCTACATAGAGTAATTGATGCTGATTTAGTGGAGAATAATCAGAAGTTCAAGCAACAAATATGGAGAGTATATCAACTTGTCCTGGCGAGTAATTTCAAGTTATGCAATGAAGAAGAATAATATTTATGCATTAATGCACATGATAAAAAATTGCCTTGTGGATTTGTGTAAGGTAAATTTAGAATTTAAAGCCAAACATATTCCTCAAAAATGAGAAGATTGATAACATTAAGATGGATGCCATATTTTTTTCTCTAAATCGAGGATAGGAACTCGGTCTGTACATGACTCTCTCTTCGTGAAGTGATTACGTTCCTAAAACATCCAACAACATGCAAGGAATTAAATTCAAATGGCATTATGGAAAACACCATATTCTAATAATGCACCAAACAAACAAAAATGAAAGGTAATGGAGTTCACATCTAAGGTCATTGCAAAATTTATATGGACTATTTGCCTATTTGGTCTCTTTTCAGACAGAAAAAGAGTCGTTTCTTCTAATGGTAAAGAAACAGGTTACATCATCAAAGTTTTCATCACACAGAAAACAGGTCTTAAAAGTTCAAAGATGACTCCCAATCCCCCATAATAACAACAGTTTCAGCAGAATTTCTTAAGGTCTGTGTTCAGCCATCTACATCTACCAATTTCCATAGAGACTGTAACGTCAAAAGACCAAAAAAAGGTTACAAGCTGTAACCAGGTTCCATGCACATAACATATATATATATATATATATATATATATAACTAATGCCCCATAAATCATAAAAGTAACAACTCTAATGCTCGAAGGGCCAAGAAGTAGTAGAGAAAATGGGTACTCCCTCCATGAATTCTGTGATGTTGAGTTGTCCGATGTCCAATGCCAAGGCTGCTTTCAAGAGACCATCATCCAGCATGTTATGCTCTCTATAAATATGGTGACCTTCAAAGAAGCGAAAAGTATTTCAGGCTCAGCAAACGGGTTCCCCATTGTTCCAGTATCAATACCTGTAGCCTGTTTGGTCTCTTTGCTTTCCAAGTGGTTAAAGTTGGCCCCAGGGTGCCAGCCTCCAAGATATTGAAAGATGGGATCCTAGCCTCCAAGAAATTGCCAGCTGAGCATAGACAATTGTCAGTTCCGCCTTCAAAATCACATTCTGCCATAAAATACCAATACTATTACACTAATTCGATGTTTTCAGGTAAAACGAAATGAGCCATACCAAAAAAGGAAATGTGAAACGGATGGGTTCCATAACCCCCTTTTGGAGAACAATTTTCTTTTACAGGCAATCATGAATCGGGTTGTATGCGACCGTGTGCCTTGTAGAGTATACTGACCATGGAATCATGTCATTTACTGAATTCCACCATTAGCATCCTACAGAAATACGATTGAAAGAGATATAAGAGACGTACAATTTCAATCCTTCTATTTTTCCATCCAGTGATCTAAGAAATCCAGTGATCTAAGAAAGACCAACCACCCAATCGATCACGACATGAGAGTCACCCCAAATATTGATATTAAAATAACTTTTCTGCGGGTAACCCGTAAAAGACTCCAAAAGGCTATGAGTTTTGCTATGGTATTAGAACCAACACCAACTCCCATCTAAATATGAAAATGATGATCCAGTTTAATATTCAATGCCATACTTGTAAGCCTCTTTTTCAAGCTTCGTCAAAATATCTAGACGCTAATCCATCTTCCTCAGCGGGATTAATTAGAAGACGAGACCCCAAAATAGGCTTCTGGTTAAAATAATAAAAAAGGATTTGATAATCCTCGAGCCTAAATGAAACTCAAAAGGCTTGGAAGTTTCAAAATATACTAATTATTAGCATTCCACACTTCTTAGATAACAAACATTGGAAGTTCTTTGTAATTTAGACAATCATGTATATATAGAAAGACACATTCTTGGAAAACGTTGTGTTCCCAATCCTTTTAAAGGCGTAAATATCCACAAGGTTCCTTGCACACTGATTTAAAAAAGAATTTAGAGAGATGAGATGTAAAACATATTCTTCATCCAATTTGCACATTTGACAAATCCCAGGACCAAAAAAACCCTTTCAATAAATTGTTCCACGTGAGAATTTTATTCTCCAAGACAAGCCACATAAAACATCTAACTTTATATGGAAGACACCATTTTCAAAGCTTCTTAGCCCACCATTTGGGAATTCTTGGAATCTGCTTGTCAATAATGCATCATAAGCTAGCTGACAAATTTGGAATCTCAGTTGAAGGTAATTCGTCTTTTTCCCGCTTTTATCAGCCAGGAGGATAAAGACTCCTTTACTATCCCTGTTACCATTTTGGAAGTAGAAAAGGCTCTTAAACTCTTTAAAAAAGATAAGGCTCCTGGGCCGGATGGTTGGCCAGTTGAGTTCTTTTTGTTCTTTTTTGATCTTTTGGGTCCTCTCCTTGTTAAAGTGGTGGAATCTGCTAGAACCTCGGGCAGAGTGGCTCCTGCTCTCAATTCTACTTTTCTAGCTCTTATCCCTAAGTCAGACCTGCCTGTTTCTTTTGCTGACTTTCGACCTATCTCCCTTTGTAATCTCTGTTATAAATTGATTTCCAAAGTTGCAGCTTTGAGGCTTAAACCCTTTCTGGATGCCTCCATCTCTCCTCAACAATTTGGCTTTCTTTAGAATCGACTGATCCAGGATCCCATTGCTATCACTCAGGAAGTCTTGCACACAGTCAATTCCAAAAATAAATGTGCCCTCATCCTTAAGCTGGATTTATCTAAAGCCTTTGACAGAGTAAATTGGACCTTCATCCGCCTTCTTCTTATTCAAATTGGAGTGCCCCTTGTTGGAGTTAATTGGATAATGGGATGCATCTCTTCAGCCAATTTCGTTGTTCTTATTCATGGTTCTTCTTCCTCCTTCTTTCCTGCCTCGCGGGGTTTAAGGCAGGGTTGTCCTCTTTCCCCCCTATTGTTCATTCTGGTTATAGAAGGGCTTAGTCTCTTGATTGAGGAAGCAAAACGGACTGGGAAGGTTAAAGGCATAAAAGTTACATCTAAGCTCTCTCTCACCCATTTACTATTTGTAGATGATGTGATTCTTTTTGGTCTGGGTTCCTACGAAGAATGGCTGGCTTTCAAAGGCATTCTGGATATCTTCTGTGAGGCCTCTAGTATGAGCATAAATGTGAACAAATCTTGTTTTTTACAAAAAGGTATAGATGAGGCAATTCTCCAATGAATTTCAGGTATCCTCCCTTACAGGTCTGATGATTTTCGGAAAGGTTTTAGTTATTTGGGATATTTCCTGAAACCAAATTGCTACCTGGTAAAAGATTGGCTTTGGATGGTTTCGAAATTTGAGAAGAAAATTTCACATTGGACTAACAGGCTCCTTTCCATGGGAGGAAGGCTTGTCCTTATTCGTGCTGTTCATTCTAGCATGCCAGTCTACTGGATGGCATTGGTTCCGATCCCCTCCTCTATTCTAGATAAACTCAGAAAAGTGATTTTCTCTTTTTTGTGGGGATCTTCTGATAAGACTAAAAAATTTCATCAAGTGGATTGGCATCTTTTGGCTCGGCCCACTTCCCATGGTGGCTGGGGTATTAAGCATCTCCTTAGCTTTAGTCTCTCTTTGAGAATGAAATCTTTTTGGCTGGCAGTTAACAGCACAGGCATTTGGAATCTTCTGCTCACTACTAAATATCTGAAAAACAAGCCTTTTCACCTTTGGCTCAGGGATAAAAATTTCATTTATAAGAATGCCTCTATTATTTGGAAGGGTTTCATTGCTACCTTAGAATGGATTGGTAAAGGAATTACCTGGCAAGTTGGTAATGGTGAATCCATCTGCCTGGGTGCTGACCCTATCGTGGGTATGGGATCCTCTTTTACTTTGCCTAGAGGATTGAGAGATTATTTAGAGGATTATGGTATTTGCTCCTTAGCTCAGGCTCGAAATCAAACTCCAAATGCCAAAGGTTACTGGTTTTCTGTAGATGATCTTGATCTTATGGGTGATTGGAAATCTATTTGGGATAATTATATAAGAGGTTTGGAATTTGGTCATATTCGGCTCTCTGATCAAAATGATATTTTAATTTGGTCTTATAACAATTATACGGGGCCGTTATCTGCTGCTGAAGGTTATTCCTGTGTAATATCTAATAACTGTTCAGATTTAAATGATCAGGTTCTGAAAATTTTGTGGACTTTGACTATCCCTCTGAAAATAAAATACTTTATTTGGCTTTTGATATATTGAAAGATATTAACCTGGGAGCAATTGCAAAAAAGAGGCTATAATGGGCCTAGTCGTTGTGTCCTCTGTGAAGTTAACCAGGAAGATATACAACACCTATTTTTCTGCTGTCCCTTTTCTGCCCGTATATTCACTTTCTTTGAAGAAAAATTCAGCTGCTCATTCCCTATTTTCAGCTCTGTTCATTCTTACTTGGACCGTTGGTTCTCTTGTACTGTGAGTTCTGCCCCTTACTATTACTTGCCTCTGTTTATATTATGGGGTATCTCGCTCTTCCGTAATCAATGCTTATTTGAAAATAAGAAACCATCCCTCTCTATTTTGATTACCAGAATTGAAGGCATGATAAATACTTTTCCTGTGCCTCTGAAAATCCACAAAGTTCGCCATATAGGACCTGAACCATTAAAATGTTTTCCTTGTGGTTTTTTCGATGGAGCTGCTGCGGAGTCTATTGGAGGATCAGGTTTTGTAATTTTTATCAATGATTCTCATTTCTATAGCTTTTCAATGGGTTGTGGAAGAAGTTCGAATACTAGAGCAGAATTATTGGCTGGCTGGGCTATTCTTAGAGTCAGCCTTTTGATGGGTCTCCCTATGCAGCTGATATATGGGGATTCTTTGGTTATTATCTCAGGGCTTAACAAATTTACTGCACTTGATGTTCCATCTCTGATGCACTGGTGTGTCGACATTAGACTTATGCTTCAAAAGGCCCCGCTGGTGATATTTAAACATACATATCGTGAGCATAACACGCTGGCAGATGCACTCTCTAAACAAGGCTTGAATCTGGATATGGGAGCTGTTGCTTTTTCAGAATCTTTGGATGGATTGATTGTGAACCAAGGCAATCTTTATCTATTTTAGAGTAGCTGAATATTACTTTTATTCAGCATGGTTATGGATGATGGATGATTTTCTATTTCTGCTATATGTAGAGTTCTTCTTGCCAGCATGTTTTGCTTTGATATTGAATGTTTGAAGTTCATCTTCGATATTACTCAGTATTTTCTGACCTGTTATATCAGGGATGATGAGAAAAGTCTGCTATGATCAGACTTTTTTTGTATCTGCTGCTCTGATTGTCATTTTTTGTTGTTGATGTTGTATATGGGATCAGGCAGTCCTCGTGCAGTTATGTATATGATGTATTTTTCTGCAGTTATGTATCTGCTTAGCAGTCTTCATGCAATATATGCCATTTATATTTGTAGCGTTTGGTTCTGGGATTTAGCAGTCATCCTGCTGAGATGTAAAAGATGTCTTTTGATTCATTGAATAACAAAGACTGGTATTTTTTCCTCTGAAAAAAAAAGCTAGCTTAGCAGTTAGGATGCCATTTGCATTCTTCTAGTCCCATACTAGTTCATCCTTTTGATTTGATAAAGTAATTCCAACAATATTAAGTTTATTGACATAATCAACCCACTCCCCAACAACCTATGAAGGTAATCCTAACTCAACAATAGAAAGCCGAAAAGGAAATATGTTGAAGAATAATCAAGATTACAATTTCATTTTCCTTGACACAATATCTGAATGTTTGCCGAATGCAACTAGTGTAATGAAGGGGCATACATCTTGTAATTACCGATGAGACCAACAAGTGGATATATACCAACATAAACCTGAATTCCTCTATCGGCCTTCCAACTGAGCCACTCCTTTATAATATGAAGAGAAAAAAGCATTCCTTTCCACAACACAAAGGCATTAGCAGGAGCTTTTATCTACTTTTGAATCCAATATGAGACAGAGAAGTATTTTACATATTTGCAGTTAATCGCATTGCTCCATAGGATATCACCAAATATGCCTCTCCATAAGCTTTTGGCATATAAAGCTTGACAAAAACACATCAGATTATTTAAGCCCCAACCCCCCACCACTTTAGGAAGAGAAAGGATTTCCAAAGAAGACAAGTATATTTTAGATTTCTCATGTTAAAGAAATGTAACTGCGAAAGATATTCTATTTTGTATTAGTATTGTTATTACCCCTTCCAAAGATGTTGTTCCTCATATTAGGGATGTCCTTGCTATATTTGGTCATGTAAATTCTTGAGGTAAAAATTTCGTTGTAAGTCGGGTCAGTAGTACCCACAAAATTATTATTAACATGTATTTTTGAGTCTTCCAAGGCAATTTGACCCTAGAATCAAGGAGAAGTCATACTAGTTGGTTTATTAGGCCTCTTAGCTTATCAACATAATTAGGAGAGGCTCCTCCCTCATTTGGACAAGCAGAGAACTCAAGCAGTTGTGTTAGAGAGAGGAGCAGTCCATCTGGGAGAGAGGAAGCAATTTGAGATTATTCGTGGGGTATCATGAGTCTTATTCTTTGGGTGTTACACTGTACTTGGTCGAATTCTATATCGAGGAAGTTTTGCTGGGTTTTCTTCCCCATGAGGGTTTCCGAGGATAAATCTCCGTGTTCTTTTGTGTGGATGTGCTTGTCTTTATTTCAGTGATCCTTTTATATATGGTTATGATGCTAAATGTTATTAGATAATGTATAAACATTGAAAAAATTAGCATGGTATCAAAGCTACCCTGAAATAATTATTTGTGCAGCTGAAACACTACTACAGTTGCAGCTACTGGAGATTAGCGTTTCATGCTTGAAAACCCTAGAAGACAAAAACTAGTCATCTTGGTACATTTGCTATAACGCAATAATGGAGAAGGCTCAAGAGATGAAACTTTGAAATGCTGAAGATTAAATATCATTGTATCTTGCGTGCGAGTTTCAGCCTCATATTTTCTATACTTTAGGAGATATGATTCCTCCAAATCAGGGTTCCAACCTCCTCCAAAGTACAGTCATAAACAAGTGACCTAGGAATAATGTTATATCTCGAGATAGGAAGGTCCAAATCAAATTTATCCAAATTTTGCATATAGGGAACATACTTTAGTTTATGTGGTCTGTGTTTCATACCCCAAAGTTGAAACGGTGAAACATGGAAGTCCGTACAAGTTCGCTATGTTGAACAGTCCTAAAATAAGTCATCTTGGAAAACTTAGCATAAGTCAAACTTGGAGAATCCAATTCAACCCTAACCCATGGGATTGGAGAGAATAAATACAAGAATACCTTAGAAAAAAGTTTCAAACCTTTAGGAGTAGAAACTTCAGATATAAAGCAGAAACAATATCAAGCAATTCTGTAGAAGAAATTGAAAAAACTAAGGCTTACTGTTTCGAGCACTTCCCTTCACCGATCAATTGAAAAATGAGTACTATCAAACTCTCCCTAGGAGGGCACACCTTTCTATGAAGAAGTTTTTCATTCTTTGGATTTTCAATTTTTGACCTAACGCTACTATCGAGGAAAACTAGGGCATCATATATTTTGTAGTTATGTCCACAGTTTTAGGAAAATGAGTATGCTGCTCAACTTACCTTGACAAGGCACATCTTTCTATCCACTTAGGTATGAAAGATACCTAATTTGAAACCCTAGGTCCACTAGAAGCAATCTTCCAGAAAAGATTTCAACCAAGCATCAAGTTAAAACAATCTCATTGGTAAGTTCTATCCTCTCTATTTCCATTTGAGGTTCTCATTTTTTATCATGATGAAAAATAGTACCAAGCTTGAAGACAAGCTTTAAGGAATCGAGAACCTCTAAGCATGGAACTATAGAGTGCTTCTCATACCCAAAGAAGCATGACCTGGAGAACTATGCCAAAGAAGAAGCTACAAATCCAAAGGGAAATGAAGACAAAGAACATGAAGGACTTAGTCAAAGCCAAGAAGATTATTTCCGTCTCCATTCGATCTCGCATGTATCTTCCTTGTAGACTCCCAAGGAGACGTTTGATACACTGACCAACTTGTACGAAAGAAATAATATCAACGAGAAGATGGAATTGAGGAACCAACTGAAGAATGTGAATATACATAACTCAGAAACCATTCGATCTTACTTCAAAAGAAATTCTCAAATCAAGGAGAAACTAGAAGCCATTGGAGACAATGTCGAAGAAGCAGAAGCGAAGATTACAACCTTGAATGGCCTCCCAAGATCATGTGTTTCATTCATTCATGAAATATGTGCAAGAAGGACGTTGATCTCTTTTAGCAAACTATGGGAAGAATGCACACAAGAAGAAGCTCGACTCATAACAAGAGGAGATGGGAGCAACTATAGATCAAGCTCTCACAATTCATTCCATAAGAAATCATAGAAAGAAGGAGGAACATCATCACAATAGAAGACAAAAGGAATTCTTACAACGTTCAATACTACACTTGTGATGAGAATGGACACTACTCCAAATATTGTCCCATAAATAGAGGCTCCTTCAACAAGAAGTCAAACAAGAAAAGACATCATGTTCACACCACTGAAGATGATGAACCAACTAATAAAAGATTCAGAGAAGAAAAGGACGATTCTTTAAGTGACGAGATGAATTTCTACTAGTGAAAACAAAGATCATACTCTTATCCATTTCAGTATTTGGATAAGAAGGAATGTAGTTAGTGACACTCAGAACCAATACACGGGTTCCCAGAATCAAACAAGGAAGTAGAAGGCTTCGGTTATTCTTGCAAGGACATAAGGATCAAGGAGTCCACCCACCAAACAAACAAAGACAAGTTCCTAGAATTAGATGATGAAGTAGAAGGCTCTAGGACATAAGGATCAAGAAGGAGTACACCCACCCAACAAACAAAGACAGGTTCCAAGAATCAGATGATGAAGTAGAAGACTCCAGTTATACTTATCAAGAATTCCACCCACCAAACAAACAAAGATAAGTATTTGAGTTGTCATTTCCTATATATCTAGTTTCCTAAATAAAATTGTTCAAGGAAATGTATTATGCATGATAGAATGTTTGCATTGATGAACAGTAAACTAGTAATATGCATGTGATGGGTAAGTGTCTTATGGTGCTATGGCAACATTCCATTGCTACTTATCTAAAATGAAACCTTTTTGTTAACACATTGGGATTAGTGCACAATCTCAATAATGTTATGGTAGAGATGGAAGGCATACAGAAAGTTTCCGTGTGTATACGGGATATGGATGAATGTTGTATTGGCTAAAACAATTGCATGATTATATCTTTATGCATAAGCATTTGTCATTATGAATATGTCTAATGAAATATTTCTAACCATGCACTTGATGTATTTGACTTGTAGGAAAGATTGTGTACAATCACCTACAAGAAAAGAAGGATGAGACTTGTTTTGAAGAACAAGTGATGACAGTTCATTTAGAATATTAACTCCAATAAAAATACATGAAGATGAACCTGAAGCTCCCAGGGTTAGAGACATCATGGCAGAAGAAATAGCTTAAGAATAATATAAGAATCATGATATGACCTAAAGAGAGAGGTAGATCCACCTTGAGAGATGAATACCATCTTGTGCACAAGAGATAATTCAAGATGAAGAAAATTATGATGGGACTTCCAATGAAAGTAAGAGGACTCGGATACACTCTAGTTATGTGGCACTATTGAGTGACATCATTGATGCATACCCTTCCAGCTATGCAGAAGTAGCCAAGGATAAATGAAAGAATACTATGATAAAATAATACCAGTTGATCATGGAGAATGATGTCTAGGATGCGGTTCCAAGACCTGGAGGGAAGTCCATATTGTCTTCCATGTGGATATACAAGATCAAGTATGCAACAGACTTAGAATCATCAAGGGATACAAAGTAAGGTTCATTGTTTCTCTTAGAAAAAGGGAGTAGACTATGGAATGATATACTCTATTGACCAGACACACTTCTCTAGTGAAGTAGAAGTGTATATTGAGAAGAGAACCACATGTTCACAAAAGGCTTTTTACGAGCTCAGAAGGCACTCACGGATAAGCAGATCCAGTTACATGAGTAGCTTGAAGATCACCAAGAGTGATGACGATATTAACCTTTTCTACAAGGTTGAAGATGGAATCCTATAGAGGATGACAAGATCACATATGGGTGCAAGAGGAACTTTTCAACAAAGTTCAAGATAGAGGATCTTGGTATCCAGTGACTTGATATGGATATATAGAAGATCAGTAGCAGAGGATGCTACCTGTCAATCTAGTACAGAATGTTTCGATACATAGAGTACAAATGCAGAGGAAGGATGATGCTCCACTTTAGAGGGAATGACTACAGAATATATCTGAGTTCGACATGGTATGACATTATGGACAACTTCCTGATGGACTAAGGCTTTACCAAGAGTAAAGTGGGTTCCAAACTTTACATTAAGTTTGAATGCAGAAGACTGGGATATGTCAATGACCTGAAAGGATGAACTCATTATAGATGCAAAGAGGAAGTGTTGAAGATACAAAGAGCACTTCAGGATGTTGCTTCGGTTTGGGATCAAACGTGATCTCATGGCTTAGCAGAAAGCAAACTAGTGTTGCCATCAATACAATCGAGGCTGAGTACATTGCAGCATGTTCATCCTGTAGTGAAGCAGTATGGCTTCGTAAACTATTGGCAAGATTGTTTTATGCCAAGATGGAGGCAATTGATTTGCATCAAGATAACAGAGAACCCGATGTTTCATAAAATCCGAGATATGGTGCAGAGAGGAGCCATAAAGGCTCTAGTATGTTCCTAGGAACATGTTGCTGATGTGTTGACTAAGCCTCTGTCTCGTGTAAAGTTTGAACACTTTTGAGACAAGATTGGTGTAGTCCGAAAGGACCTCCATAGAAAGAGGGAGTGATGATAAGAGAATGAGATGATAATGGTATTCCATTACAAAGAAGTCTAGTTGAGTTTTCTAGTATGCTGGATGTACAAGAAAATAATGATGAGCCCCAGTGGTCTAGTCACTATATAGAAATCCTGGTTGTATCTTCATGGGTAGATCCCAATATGGTTGGTGACATCACCAAGGGTGGATCCCAGTATGACTGGTCGTATCACTAAGGGTAGATCCCAACATGATTAGTGGCATCCTCAAAAAGAAGATCCCAGGAAGGTTGGTTGTACCTTCAAATAAGAAGATTCCAACGAGACATGGCTCTGTAGATGATAGTACTCTCATATGGAGAGTGGTATGACATTCATTTGCGGATGAGATCTGCATTCAGTTGCAGACGACAGTATCCTCTCCGAGGATGGTTTTGCGGAAAAGAACACTCTCTTGTTGGGAGTGGCCCTAGCCATTACCGACTAAGGATGGTCCTGCAGATGATAGTACTCTCTTATGGAGAGTGATCATGCATTAATTTGTAGGATGGTGTTGCAAACAAGGACACTCTCTTGTTGAGAGTGGTCCTAGCCCTTACCGACTGAGGATGGTCTCGTAGACAATAGTACTCTCTTATGGAGAGTGATCATGCATTCATTTGTAGGATGGTCCCGCAGACAAGAACACTCTCTTGTCGAGAGTGGTCCTAGCTATTACTAACTGAGGATGGTCCTGCAGATGATAATACTCTCATATGTTGAGTGGTCTTGTATCCAGTTGTGGATGAGATCTGCATTTAGTTGCAGACAACAGTATCCTTTTCGAGGATGGTCCTTCAGACAATAACACTCTCTTGTTGAGAGTGGTCCTAGCACTTATCGATTGAGGATGGTCCCGCGGACGATAGTACTCTCATATGTTGAGTGGTCCTGCATTCAATTGCAAACGACGGTATCCTCTTTGAGGATGGTCATGCAGACAAGAACACTCTCTTGTTGAGAGTGGTCCTAGCACTTACCGACTGAGGATAGTCCTGCGGACGATAGTACTCTCTTATGGAGAGTGCTCTGCATTCACTTACGAACGAGTTCGTGCATTCAGTACTAGAGATTATGAGGCTCGAGATGATACCAGAGATGATGATTGAGATGATGTCGATGCTGGATATGATGCCAGAGATGATGATTCTCGAGATGATGGCAGAGATGACGATCGAGATGATGCCAGAGATGATGATGCTCAAGATGATACTAGATATCTGTGATGATGATGTTCCATGGATGATGTTGATGTAGCTGTGAAAACTTCCTATGACATATAGATTCACTAGACAGTTGTACATATGTATTGTTGTAGAATACCTTCCTTGTTAAGAGGGAGTGTTAAATAAATGTAACTGCGGAAGATATTCAATTTTGTATTATTATTGATATTACCCTTTCCGAAGATGTTCCTTCGATTAGGGATGTCCTTGATGTATTTGGTCATTTAAAGTATTGAGGTAAAAGCTTTGTTGTAAGTCGGGTCTGTAGTACCCACAAAAGTATTATTAAAATGTATTTTTGAGACTTTAAAGGCAAGTCGACCGTAGCAGCAAGGAGAAGTCATCCCAGTTGGGTTATTAGGCCTCTTAGCTAATCAGTATAAATAGGAGAGGTGCCTCCCTCATTTGGACAAGTAGAGAAATCAAGCAGTTGCACTAGAGAGAAGGAGTAGTCCATCTGGGAGAGACGAAGTAGTCCAAGATTATTCTTGGGGTCTCATGAGTCTTATTCTTTGGGTCTTACACTGTACTTGGTTGAATTCTATGTCGAGGAATTTTTGCTGGGTTTTCTTCTCCATGAGGGTTTTCCAGGATAAATCTCTGTGTTCTTTTGTGTGGTTATGCTTGTCTTTCTTTTAGTGATCCTTTTGTATATGGTTATGATGTTATGATGCTAAATGTTATTAGATCTTGTATAACCATTGGAAAAGATAACATCTCCAAATTTCCAACCCATAAAAAATGAAAGATCCTTCTTGTAATATCAAGAATAATAGAAGTTGTCACCATTCCAAGAGAGAGCCGATAAACTGGAATATTGTCTACGACATATTTGGAAAGAACAAGCCTTCCACCAATGGAAAGTCACGTGAAAGTCCAACTGCTAATCCTTTTCTCCACCTTTTGAATCATCCAATTCCAATCCTAAATTCTATAACATATTGGCTTTAAATAAAAACCAAGGTAGTTTAAGCAGTTATCAATCTTTTCCATATGATAGGGGAACATTAAAGAAATCTGATCACAAATCCTGTCATTTGAACAATTTACAAGAAAATAAGATTTTGGGGGGCTTATCTTCATACCAGGAGCATCTAAAAAAATATATAATATAGATTTATATACCTCCCATTCTGTCTTAGTACCACATCCAAAGATAGCACATCGTCCACAAATAAGAGATGATAAATAAAAAGCGCATTGGATATTTTTATACCTTTAACCTTCCCATCAAATTTTGCTTTAATGATAAGTCTGCTAAGCCCTTCAATATCTAGAAGAGAAAGTACTAGATATAAGGGATAACCATGGTGAATACCTCTACTACCATAAAAGAAGGATGAAGGGGAACCATTAATCGGAATCACACAAGAAGCATAAGAAACATGTCCCATAATCCAGTTAGTCACATCAATAGGAAGTCCAATCTGAATAAGTATGAATCTCAGGTAAGTCCAATCAACACGGTCATATGTTTTAATGAGACCCATCTTTAGAATAAGAGCATGGATATCTCTATTCTTGTTAAAATGTAAACACTCTTGAGCCACACCCACCGCATCCAAAATCTTTCTATTGAATAGAAACTCGAATTGTTCCTTCGATATGAACTTCTCCAACATAGGCTTAATTCTATTAGAAATAATCTTTTTCGCCACTTTGTAGACCAAATTAAATAGAGAAATAGGATGGTATTCATTAAAGGAGTTAGGTTTATCCTTCTTAGGAATCGAAGTAATTAGGTTGTATTCAAATCAATAAGAAGCTTCCTTTTCTTCCTAATGTCTTCCACAAGATCTAGAAATTCAACTCCAACTAACTCAAAGAAGTGGATGAAGAATTCCACCATCCACCCATTAGGCCTGAACTTTTGTCTTTCTCAAAATTTTGTGGAGTATCTATAATATCCTCCATAGTTACCTCCTTTCCAACCTCAATACCATCCTCTAGACTAAAGAACCTGGGTAAATTTTTAATGACCTTCAGTCGATTTTCCAAGTTTGAAGAGTTGTTGTCACTATAAATTTCCCTGAACTATGAAACAACCACTTCTTTGAGAGAATGATGATTATTCCTTACAATGCCATCTGAATCCTTTAACTCCCATATTAAAACCAAGATTCTAAGCCTCACCCTGTGCAACCCAGATGACACAGATTTTAAGCCTCCACGTACTCTCTTCTTGACGAAGGATTTTTTGTCCTCTATAGTTCCAAACTAAGTAGAATTTCCTTCATTTGAGCCGAAAAATACTCCTCGTCAACTGCATCCATAAATGTGGCAATTTCGTCTTCAATCTGAGATAGATGCAGAGAGCTCTCCTTCTTCTTCGATTTATCCCATTTAGAGACATCTCTTTGCAATAACTTAAGTTTTTTTACCAACTTGTACATAGGAGATACTGAGTCATCAATACTATAAGATGTCCATTTTTCCCGCACCATCTCACGAAAATCCCTTTCTTCCAACCGTGTTCTGTTGAATTTAAAAGGATATGAAGAAGGAGGGAAATCCAGGTTTAATTGAAGAAAAATTGATTTATGGTTCGAAACCCAAGAAGCAAAAGCCCAAGAATGAAATATTCCAATGTGATCACCTAAACTTTCTTCCAAAAGAAACCTATCAAGCCTCTTTGCCACACCAACTTTTCTTGTATGACCATTTGACCAAGTGGGAACTAAAACACTAGGGAAAACATCAATTAACCATACAAAATAAAAAATATCTCTGAAATAGGATTCCAGTGGGTAACTAATTTTACTTGCAACCCAAACCTCATCCCTCGATAGAGTTAGGTTCAAATCACCAACAACAATTAAGAACGGATCTATGAAAATTCCAAAAGCAATCACAGAATTCCAAAACTCATGTCTACGGTGATACAAACCATAGATATTGAGAACCCTAACCCTCCTACCCAAGCCTTTCAATCTTCCTTCCATCGATAAACCAACAACCGTAGCAAAATGCCTGAAGTCTGCAATGGAAGGATTCCAAGCAACTATCGAACCCCCTGAAAAACCACAAGCATCAATAGCATAACACGTCCATGAGGGCCTTAGTTTTAGAAACAATTCACAAGCTTTGTATAAAGAAATCATTGTTTCTTGTAATAACACCACAACCATGCTTGAAGAATCCAAAAGACGCTTCAAGGCTGTTCTTTTATAAGAACTGCAAATCCTTTAGCTATTAAAGAAAAAAAATAACATTAAGAACCTTCTTCCTCGGGCATATCCGCTCTAAGGACCCAAAAAGAATTATAAGAAAGAATTTTGAACTTCAATGTTGAAAACACCGAACACAAGGAAGAGACATTAGAGTTTATACATTTCTCTTCAAAACTTTAACTGGATTTTTTTTGGGGCTACCAGAGGTAACATTAGTATGTATAAAGGCAATCAAAAGGGACTAAAAAATTCCTTTGCCAAACCATAGAAGGTCGCCAACGGATTTTTAGAATTCCTCAACAGAGATTCATGAAAGTTACTAGTCCTAGGCGATGGAGGCGAAGAGAGACCATATCTAGATAAATCACCAATGGGAGTGGAAGAAATATCAATGAGAAGCTGAACACGCCCATAAACAATCACCAACAGTCCCATCAACACTGACACCAGCACCTGATAAAGTATTTTCTGGATTGCCAGATGTGATACTACGTGGTTGATTCAGAGTTGAAACATTCGCCATCTCTGAAAAAAATAAAAACGACCCGAAAATTCCCACCTTTTTTATTGCTAGGTTGGTACTAAAGTCTCCTGGACGGGAGACATACTCCTAGCTCTGTAGAAACGAAAAGATCAGTTGAACAGATCTGCAAATTCTGAAAACAATCGCCATCCGAAGAGATTTTTGTAAATTCTGAAAACGATCGCCATCCGAAGAGATTTTGTAAAAAAACTTCTATAGAAGCTACTATTATCAATCAATAATTAATATAATATAAAACATTGAAGGAAGTCATGAAGTGAGAATGGATTAGAGATTTCTTTGGGTTTTCATAAGTCATATAGTTTTGCAGGTCAATGGATTATTTAGATACATTGCAGCTCGGGAATGAAGCAAATCCAGCTCGTTGACTACCATTTTGATCTGTATGAAGGGGTTGATATTTTTGTGTTTGAGGCTTGGTACTTCCTTACGAAAGGGGGCCACACAACTCCTAGGCCCAACAACTCAAGATCGATGGGGTCCAAGCCAGAGACTAGTTTATCCATTGAAACTTCTACCATTGGAGTAGTCACTGTTACCTCAAACCTAATCTTCGAAGGACAATCGATCTTTGAAAGAACCAGGGTGAAATTTTGTGTGGATCAAGTTTTTCAAGGTGTCTTCAATGCTTAGGCTGATGGAGTTACTCTAGATATTTATGACAATACGTCAGACTGTCACCCACATGGTGCTACCTCAGATTGAAATATTTCCTCTCTTTCTCTTTCACATCAATCATAGGAGCACCCTGTTTTTTCTCAGAAGATTTTTGATAGGGTTTCTAGAGTCTCTCAGTCAAAAGCTTAGTCTTTTGACGTTGTTGGTTAGAGGCTTGATCTACTTTGCTTATATGGTATAGTTGTACAAAGATGAAAGAGGAGGGTGGTGCAAAGAGTTTCAGGCGTCGTCGAACTGCTAAATCAATAAGGAAAACAATGTTGAAGTAAAAATGGTCATAGGAGAGAATGTTGAAGTTTCACATATCGTCAACCTGCTGGGAAAACAAGGAATTTTTTTGGTCCTAGGATTTTGATGACATCAAAATCCTATGGATTTAGGAAGAGCCAAGCATTGAAAGATTGGATTTAGGAAGAGACAAAAAAATGCCAGGAAGAGCCAAGCATTGAATGATGGCATTTTTTTGGTCCTAGTATTTTGGAAGAGCCAAGCATTGAATGATTGGATTTAGGAAGTTTGGAAGCCAAGCATTGGATACGAGCATGTTTTCAATATTACAACGAAGGGGTGTCTTAGTTTTGAGTTTCATTATGACCAAGATGCCTCTTCCATTCTTGAGGAGATCTAGTTATGGGGATAATCCTATTTGTCTCTCAAACCTTGACATCCATTGTTCAATCCTCAAGTAGAAAATTCCTATGGCCTTCCTATTTGGATCAAAATCTCCAACCTTTCGGTGAATTTTGGACGACGAGCTTTATTGCTGACCTCACCAACAAATTGGGGAAAAATTTCAAGATCAATGATTCCTTTAAGAAGAGTAATAGGAGGTTAGTTGCTTGAGTTTCACTGGACATAGATACTAGAGATGGGATTCTTCAAAGTGTAGATTTGGTTTCCAGTGGAATGGTCCATATGCAAATCTTGGATTACGATAATGTTCCCTTCTAGTGCCTTTGATGTCATGCTCATGGACATGTCATATTCAATTTCCCTAAGCCCTCTTTCAATCTATCTTGGAGAAAGGAGGTATCTAGCAATAACACTCATGTTGAGGTCATCGAGGTTAGTTTCAGTAGGATTCCTCCCTCAAAAGATAATACTCGAAGTACCTGTAAACCTGTTGTGGAGATGAATATGGAACCTACATTGCAAAGGTTGGTGTAGCAAGGTTCTATGAGACAAAGGGATTTATGGTTGATTGTACAAATCCCACTTCCTATTCAGATGAATTAATCTGGACAAAGCTCTCGTGCCACAAACCAACAACTTAGCTTCAACTGACCCAGTGAAGGCTATTGTTGATAATACATTGGTGATCACTGAACATGCATATCAAGATTCCAATGTAGGTAAATTTAATTCTATATTTCTTGATGCTTCTGTAAACCCTTCTAATTTCTTTATATCCCATTGAGGTATGGCCTACCTTAGCTGAGGAATTGAAGTGCTCTAAATCAAAATAGGGTAAAGGAACTAGGGGCTTGACTAAATAGTCCCTTGTGGGCTCTCCCTATGATAAGGATTCTTTTAATGAATCATTGTCTATCCAGAGTTGATCTTCATGCAAGCGGTGGCGCTCTGATTCTATTATAGATGGAAGGGTGGGGATACCTTATCTAAGCCCCTACCTGGATGAGGAGAGGGGGATATAATTTTATAAACCTTTCCAAGCCAGGTGGTACTGCTTTTGGTATGTCGTGGAGTCTTTAGATAAGCCCTTTATCCTGAAGAGAAAAAAACCTTTCCTCATTCATGCCCAGGGGAAGGCTTGTCTTGAAGCTCAACAGGGGAAACAAAGACTAATTTATGGGGATTTTAGAGCACACGACCCTCATCACGAAGTGCCCAAATTATTGTTCTATCAATGAATATCAAAGGGCTAGGGAGTCTTAATAAAAGATTGGCCTTGCATAGGTCAGTGGAGAAGGAAAATCCAGGCATTTGTTTACTTCAAGAAACTATAGGTGAAGGGAGATCTCTTATTAGCAATCTTAGGAAGATTCTTTTGCGTTGGAAATTCCTTATAGTAGATTCTTCTAAGATTTAATGAGGGGTGAGATCTAGGGAGATTTTGCTTGACTAGACAAAATGGGGGACTCTTTTCTATATAACTTTAAGCTCCTAAATTGGTTGGTGTGGAACCTACAATTTTAAAACCTATTTGGTGTAACAATAGAAGAGGTATATATAGTGTCTTGAAGCATCTAGATCAATTTTTAGACGCGAATCATTTTCTTCACTCAATGGCAAGGATTCGATCTTGGGTGGGCATCATTGGAAATGCGAAACCACCTCTCCATTTAAATTCAATCATGATTGGTTGTTAGAAGGCGAATTTAAGAAGTTGGTTTCAAACACCTGATGGCCTTTCGATTATCAAGTTTCCCTCTCGTCTAGTGAAAAGTCCGTTGCCTCTCTCAAATTAGTTAAAGAAAGAGTTGTGGCTTGGGAAACAAACAAACACATAAAGGAAGATTGGATTCTGAAGGAGGTTGAGGTAGATCTAGACCTCCTTTATAACAATAATGGTTATGGCATTTTTACAAATAAAGAAGTAAAAAAACTAAAGATACATGAAGCTTGAAAATAGAAAATCCTTTTGGATCGCTAGGTTGAATGATGATTTAAAATACGAGCTATTTGGTTAGAATTCAGGGACAAAAATATAAAGATTTTTCACCAAGTGGCGATGCATAGGAAAAATCAGAATACCATTTGGTACTTGTAAGACGAAGAGGGATAATTAGTTCATGGGTTCAAAGAGATGGCAGCTCTAGGGCTCACACTTCAAAGGTGGTCTATATAAGGAACCTGCACAAGCCAATATAGTTGAGGTGATTAAAATTTGCTCTTGTTTTCCTCATCTTGTCAATGAGGATAATCAACTCTTTCCTGAGGAGGTTACTTTTGATGAATTGTNAGGACCCTGCACAAGCCAATATAGTTGAGGTGATTAAAATTTGCTCTTGTTTTCCTCATCTTGTCAATGAGGATAATCAACTCTTTCCTGAGGAGGTTACTTTTGATGAATTGTAAGCTATTTCTTGAGGATGTTACTTTGGATGAATTACAAGATACCATGACCACCTGGCCAAAAGAATAAAATCCATGGTCTAAATGGTTAGACCATCGACTTTTTTCTTAGCTTCTTCAATCTTATAGGCCATGCCATTCTTAGGGTCACGGAAGGAGTTCGACAAACCTAGAAATTCCGAGATTCCTTTAATACTACCTTCATCGCTCTCATTCCAAACATGGAGAAGGTGGTCAAATTTTGTGACTTTCGCCCAATCTCTCTATGCAATTGTATTTATAAGATCATTTCTAAAGTTTTAGTTGTTCGATTAAAGTGGTTTCTATCAAAGGTTATCTCTGTTGAACAATTTGGATTCTTGGAAAGAAGATTTATCCATGAAGCAGTGGGTACAACTCAAGAGGTCCTTCACACTATCAAATGGAAGAAGAAACTTGCAATTGTCATGAAACATATTCTATCTAAAGAATATGACCATACTTGATGATTGTACTTGTGATTGTTGTTGATTCAGATTGGGTGTAACCTTTAGGTTGTTAATTGGATCATGGATGTGTCAAGTCTGTATCATTTGTTGCTCTAATCAATTGGGCGATGTCTTCCTTCTTCAAACCCACAAGGGGATTATGCCAAGGGTGCCCAACTCCTTACTTATTTATTTGGTCGCAAAAAGTCATTCAAGCCTTGCAATGAAATGGGATGTTAATATTGTCGACATCTTGGTTGGGGGGTTAGAATAAGTTACTAATCTATTAGTCATGGATGATGTCTTATTGTTCATTCATGGCTCTAAGTGCAAAGAAAAGGTTTATAAAAATCTACTTCGAGTCTATTACACTACTTTGAGGATGGAGATAAAATTATAAAAATCCTCTATAAGATTTGATGGCATGAGGGAGGATGAAGCAACCATGATTCTTCACATGTTTTCCTTTCAAAGAGAAAATCTTAATACAAGATTGAAGTACCTTGGTTTTACATTAAAACCAATGGGTTATGGTATCCAGGATTAGAGCTGGATGACTAGTAAGATTAAACAATGTATACACTTTTGGTGTTATCTCAGGGAGTTCAACTAATACTTGTGAAAGCTTTATTAAAATTTATCCCCATGTATTGGTTGTTGGTGGCACATTGTCCCGAAGGGGTTCTAGATAAAATCAGAAGGTTATGTTTTGAATTTATGTGGACAAGTAACCACGATATAGGATAGACATCATCTATCTAATTGGAAATTACTCTCAAATCCCAAATGTGAAGGGGGATGGGGATTGAAGCATCTCAATCATTTTACTACAACCCTCATAGACAAGAGCCCACGAAACTTAATCATTGAGAAGGGACAGTGGCAATGAGTGGTCACTAAAAAATACATTCCCTCATGGATTGGCTCCGATCACCATTGAAAAGCATAACATTTATCTCTATCCAAAGAAACGATATTAGCCTTCCCATTCGTCAATGCTCACTTAGCTTGGAGAGTGGAGAACAATTCACATGTAATAATTTGTGAGGATGTTATTATGGGGTGTGACAATTCGATCTTCTTACATGAGGATCTAGTCAAACATCTTCATGTTCTTGGATTTTTTTACCTTAAATCAAGTTGTGGATGTAGCTAGTACTGACAATTAACACCCATGGTGATTGAGCGTAGAACAATTAAGCCTTATGTGATTCAATCATCCATCGAGCTTCCTTCACTTACTCCTTACATGTTGGTCATGTTCTACTAAAGGATGAACTTTACGAATTAATTTGGAACAAGAAAAAGGAGGGTGGTTATTATACTGCAAATCTTGGTTATGAGGTTGCTGTGGCATCTATAGTGGGTGAGTCTAGTTGTTGGTGGATCGAAATCTAAAAAGTGCACACTCCCAAGGAAAAAAAGCTTTTGATGTGGCTAGCTAAAATGAATAAAATCCCCACTTGGGACTTCCTTCATAAGAAAAGGCGTTGTGAGCCTACTATTTTCTTTTTATGTTAAGGAGGAAGAGGAATCTGTCACATGTGTTCACTAGATGTCCATATACATTACAAGTTTGGAAGGAAGTTGGAAATTGGGTTGGTCATAATAATGTATGGCTATGTGGTAATGTCAAAGAAGGGATAAAAATATGGTTTAGAAGGAAGGTACTAAAAAAATTTCATGTTGTCCCATTTCTAACCATGTTGGGTATTTGGCTTGGCCGCAACTCTAATATTTTAGGATATGTTCCTACAAACATTCCAATTTCTTCTTAGATTTTATCGCTTGCTCAATTTTACAACACACATGGTTATGTTACTAAGATCCGGTTTATTGAGGAGTTGATGGTGTATAAACTTCATCCTTAGGGATTTTTCAACGGTGCCTGACAAGAAGAGGCCTCAATCTATCGCATTGATGGTGTTCTTTATTTACATGACTCTCATTTCTTCCATTTAAGTGAAAATGTGGGCTATAATACTAACACAAAGCTGAATTGAGAACATTTTGTGCTTTGCTTAAGCTTATCACTTCTAAAGTTGTAACTTCTCTTTAGGTTTTGGGGTGCTCATCTTTGATTCTTAAATGGATGCACGATGATCAATTACTTCATGATACATCTCTCCAATCACGAACTCAACATTTAAAGGTGATTTCTTCACATTTCTCCCATGTTAATTACACTTATGTGTACTGGGAGTTGAACACAAAAGATGACTCTTTCTTTAAGGCACGGTAGTTCTTTGTAATGTCCTCATCTGATTAGGCATGGAGGACCAAAACCGCTAACCTATGTGATTCCTGTCGATTCGAGCGGTTACTGACAGTTAGGGAATCATCTAAAGACTGATGCCATCTATAGAAAATCTAGGGCATCAATATGTTATCACCATTAGGTCAAGAAGGGCCACCAGGGCCAAAGGCCACCATCATGCATGCCATCTAAGCATTATTTAATGATGCATGCACCCATTTAAGTCTCCATGCGCATGCATGTAAATCAACTGCAAATTAGAAATTAAAGTGACCTAATTAGGTCAAAAGTTAGGGTTTTCGCAGTTGAAAGTTATAAAAGGAAGATAAAGTGAAAGGAGACTTTACTTTTTGATGATTATTGATTTTGGAGCTCTTGAGTAGCAACACAACAATTGGGGTTGGAGACGGTGTCTCCAACTAGCGGGGTTTCGACAGTGAGATATCTACCCTAGTCTCATCTAGGGTAAGCCATACAGGTTCACCATTCACTCTTCAATTTATTCATAGTTAGCCAGTATACAACAAATATTGTTGCAGGGGCACGTGTGCAGCCGTAAGAGGTTTTCAACCGGAAAGCCCAAATCATTTGCTGGGTCTTCAGATCTCAGTTTACCTTCAAAACCCAGGCACCATTATCATCATCGGTATCTTACTCCAGTACCTGGTGATTATCAGATCCGATCGTGCTCATCCTGAGCAGTTATCATCCAGTTTGGGATTAGGGGGTGTGAGCAACTGTACCTCTAGAACAATTCGCTAGCCTTCCTAGAGACCTCAGAATTTCCGCATGTGATAGGCATTCTCTCCGGCACGGGAAGGCTATCAGTCCTGCAAATCATTAGCTTCATCGGACACCTCCTTCACTGAAAACGTCACCCTTAGCTGATTTGGGGTTCGTGTTGCTGGGGTATCACCGGAAGCAGAAGATACCAGGTCATCTCCAATTCAGCTCTTGATGCATGCATATTCTCTCAGGAGTATTCCAGCTAGCTTATCAGTGGTAAGTGTTCATTCTATCCTACAAACCCTAACCCTAATTTTTGCTATAAAATAGGGAATTTTGCATGGCAGTTTGCATGCCCGATTGTTTCAGTATATTTGCATAGAATTAGAAAATATCGTGATTTGGGATATTACAATGGTATCAGAGCTATCTTCTTGGCCAGTTGTGGGCTTAAGAAATGAGAAATAGATGAATACAGAAGGAGACCCTTTTCTAACCTATAGGAAAAGAAGGAGTAGATACACAGGGGAATTTGAGGATATCCAACTAGAGGATATCAGCTCAAACATGGAACAAACAGGTATACACTCTGATAAGGGAAAGGGAACGGGAGAAGAGGAGGATAGGATGGAGTTTCCCAACTTAGTATCTGCATTGCAAGACTTAGCCAAAGGGAAAAAAGATGTACTCAATGCAATCAACAGATTATCTGCGAAACCAGAAATAGGTAACAATGGTACACCTCCCTCACCGATAGATAAAGGATCTACAAGCAGCAGTGGAAAGGTTGCGTACACTAATATACAGAATACACCGCACATATATAGCAGACCTTCCAACAGTCCTACCATGCCTCACTTATTGGCAGATGCAGTAGGTGGTCCAGTCATGTAGGTAGAGCCTAGCGAACCTTTTGGGGCTTATTTGCAGGAATACAGGGACTTAGGGGATGAGTTTCGTGCTGCCATGTCTTTCTCAGATTTTTGCAACATGAAGAGTAGGAACAAGCCCAGGAATTTCAACAAGGGATTCAATGACAACTATGAGTTGCAGAAGACCTTGGGAAGGTTGACCATCCCAAACTTTGATGGGACTCATGCAGGTTCAGCAAGGATATGGGTTCAAAAGTTGGATACCTATTTCCAACTCAATCCCATGACAGAGACAGATGCCATTAAGTTGGATACACTCCACCTGGATGGAGAGGCTCACGAGTGGTGGTACCACAGATTAGTGACATTGGGTCACAATACCATACACTCCTACGGTGAGTTCACTCAGAAGCTCATGGAGCGGTTTGACAGGAAGGATCTAGAGATACATTTCAGGGAGTTGGCTCAACTCAAACAGACATGTAGTGCAGAATCCTTCATCTCAGAATTCCAGAGGATAGCAGTCATAGTAACAGACGTGTCAGAGAGCAGGTTGACTATGTTATTCACTGAGGCCCTAACAGAGCCACTACGGGGATGGGTGAAAGCCTACAAACCCCCCACTCTGTAGGATGCCATTAGCAGAGCCCGAGATCTACAGGATTCAGTTCCAAAGAACAGGTTCCTGCTCAAAACCAACTTCCCTGTTAGGGACAAGGACAAAAAACCTTTCCAGTAAGATGTTCCCAAGAAAACATGGCTAGATGAGGACACTAGAAAAGACCTGAGGAGGAAGAAACTATGTTTCACTTATCAGGAACCATGGGTGCCAGGACACAGGTGTGTAGGGAAGGCGAAGGCTCACTACATCGAAGTATATTCAGACAGTGATGAGGATGATTATGAGCAGGAAGCCACAAAAGAACTACGGGCAACTAAGGAAGAATCACTCCAGGGTGATACACCAGAGGGAGTCATTGCTACACTATTTGGGGTACCAAGATTCTATACTCTCAGGGTCAGAGGAGTAGTACAGGGTCACAACATAGGAGTATTGATTGATGGGGGAGAAACGCACAATTTCATTGACTTCGCTTGGGTAGCCAAGAGAGGCATTCAGACCGAGATGTTCGAAGGATTTACTGTAGCAGTAGCCGGGAACTCCAGCATGGAGTGTAACTTCTGGATTCCAAAATTGAATGTCACATTAGGGAACTATCAGATGACAGATTCATTCTATGTATTAGATGTATTAGATACTCATGTAGTATTGGGTGTTCAGTGGCTTTATTCAATAGGGAAATACACTACAGACTACCGAGCAATGGAAATGGAATTCCAGGGTCCAGATGGCAAACAGGTAGTTTTGAGGGGCATGAACACTTATCCCCCAAAACCGGTATCGTCACAGAGAATGGAGGTAGTACTCCGACAGGATGATATAGAATGGGCTGCAGAATGTTTTGTCACCTTTAGGAAACCCCCAGAAACCAACACACAACACCCAAGTGACATTCAAGCCTTGCTACAGAAGCACGAAAAGGTTTTTCGGGATCTTCCATCAGGAAGACTGCCAGACCGAGGCTTTGAACACATTATTGAGCTAGAGGAGGGGACATACGCAGTCATCACCACTCCTTATCGGCATCCCAAAAGATACAAGGATGAGATCGAGAAAACAATCAAAGAATTACTGGAGCTTGGATACATTCGGCCCAGTTCTAACCCCTTTGCATCCTCAGTGGTCTTGGTCAAGAAGAAGGATGGTACACTGCGAATGTGCATCGACTATCGAGCACTCAATAAAAAGACCATTAAGAACAGGTATCCCATCCCTAGAATTGATGAACTCATGGATGAACTTCGGGGAGCCAAATACTTCTCCAAGATTGATCTTCGCTTGGGGTACCACCTCTGAGTAAGGGACCAAGACATCTCCAAAACAGCTTTTCGCTGTCACTATGGTCACTATGAGTTTTTGGTCATGCCTTTTGGACTTACCAATGCTCCAGCAACTTTTCAGTCATGCATGAACCATACCTTCAAAGTTCAGCTACGTAAGTTTTTGCTAGTATTCTTTGATGACATCCTGATTTACAGCAAAACATGGGAGGAGCATCTGAAACACCTGGACGAAGTACTGAGCATTCTAGAAGAACACTCACTTTACGCAAAAATGTCCAAGTGTGAATTTTGCATGAAGGAAATGCTATACCTAGGGCACACAATCAATGAGAAAGGAGTACAGGTTGACATGGAGAAAATACGAGCTATCAAAGATTGGCCCGTGCCAAAAACAGTCATAGAACTGAGAGGTTTCTTAGGTCTGTGCACTTATTACCGACGGTATGTTAAGGGATTCTCCCAATTTACAGCACCCCTCACAGATCTCACAAAGAAGGGAGCATTCACCTGAACAGAATTAGCACAGAAAATTTTCGAGGAGATGAAAGTTATTATGAGCTCTTATCCAGTTTTAGCATTACTAGACTGCTCACAACCATTTGTAGTGGAATGTGATGCCTCAGGGGAAGGGTTAGGAGCAGTATTGATGCAAAATCATCACCCTATTGCATTTGAGAGCCATAAACTGAAAAACTACGAGCGCCACTACTCCATATATGACAAAGAGATGCTAGCCATCTTACATGCTCTCACGAAGTTCAGACAGTACCTGGTGGGAAGTAAGTTCAAAATCAAAACAGATCATAACAGCCTCAAGTATTTCCTGGAGCAGAAGGAACTGAATGAGCACCAACAGAAATGGGTCAGCAAGGTACAAGCCTACGATTTCGAGATCGAGTATGTAAAAGGTAAGAATAATGTAGTAGTTGATGCATTATCCAGGCTTCTCGCCTCACTATCTCTCAGGAGTATATCCACAGATTGGAGGGCACTTCTCTTAGTAGAATACTCCAAAAATAAATTTGCTTGCGAATTATTGGATGGACAAATTCAGGATGACAGGTACATAATTGTTAATGACATCATCTATTACAAGAACAGGATATACCTCGTCCCAGAATCCACTTTGAGGAAAAAGATCATATAGGCAGCACATGACTCTCCATTATCAGGACATCAGGGTTTTTTGAAGACCTACAGACAGATCTGAGAGAGGTTCTCATGGAAGGGCCTTAAAGGGGAAGTTATGCAGCACGTACGGGAATGTAGCATCTGTCAACAGAACAAGATTGAGAACATCCATCCAGCAGGGTTGCTTCAGCCACTACCAATTCCAGAACAAAAGTGGGAAAGTGTCTCCATTGACTTCATTACAGGATTGCCCAAAGTCCAAGGACGGGATTGTTTATATGTTGTAGTTGGTAGACTAACCAAGTTTGCACATTTCTTTTCTATATCATTAGATTACTCTGCAGCTCAAGTAGCTGAGTTATTCTTCAGGGAGGTCTTCAAGTTACACGGGTTACCTAAGACCATTGTCAGTGATCGAGATAGTAGATTCACAAGTGCATTGGCAGAAACTATTCAGATTAGTGGGGATCGAACTGGCTACCAGCACGGGTTATCATCCCCAGAGCGATGGACAAACTGAAATTGTCAACAAGTGGATTGAAGGATATCTGAGGAACTACGTAACAGGGCAGTAGTGAACCTAAATCAAATGGCTACACTTAGGGGAGTACTGCTACAATACTACCTATCACTTGTCTATTAGGATGACACCTTTTAAGGCATTATATGGCTACGAGGCCTTGGACTATGCATATTTAGCATTTGGAGACAATAGAGCTCCTAAGGCAAAGGATTGGATACGGAACAGTCAAGATATTCTTAAAATCTTGAAGGAAAACTTACAGACAGCCCAGAATCAGCAGAAGTTATATGCAGACAAACACAGGGTTGAGTGGAGCTTTGAGGTAGGGGATTTGGTATACTTAAGGCTCGCTTCTATGGACCCTACAGAATAATCAGGAAAGTGGGAGAGGTGGCATATGAACTAGAACTACCACAGGAAAGTAAAATTCACAATGTATTCCATGTGTCCAACCTGAAAAAGACCCTTGAGCAACACATTGCTCCATCAACAAAATTACCTCCTTTAGATGATGAAGTACTACTAATACTGATTCCTGAACGAATCATACAGACTAGAGAAAGGAAACTCAGGAACATGGTAATTAGGGAATACTTGGTTCAATGGAAAGAACTACCACCAGAGGATGCCACATGGGAAGGCGAATAGGTATTGCAACATCCTAGTTTACAGTTGCTTGAGGACAAGCAATCTGAAGCGGGGAGGACTGTAATGTCCTCATTTGATTAGGCATGGAGGACCAAAACCGCTAACCTATGTGATTCCTGTGGGTTCGAGCGGTTACTGACAGTTAGGGAATCATCTAAAGACTGATGCCATCTATAGAAAATATAGGGCATCAATATGTTATCACCATTAGGTCAAGAAGGGCCACCGTCATGCATGCCATCTAAGCATTATTTAATGATGCATGCACCCATTTAAGTCTCCTTGCGCATGCATGCAAGTCAACTGCAAATTAGAAATTAAAGTGACCTAATTAGGTCAAAAGTTAGGGTTTTCGCAGTTGAAAGTTATAAAAGGAAGATAAAGTGAAAGGAGACTTTACTTTTTGATCATTATTGATTTTGGAGCTCTTGAGTAGCAGCGCAACAGTTGGGGTTGGAGACGACGTCTTCAACTAGCGGGGTTTCGGCAGTGAGATATTTGCCCTAGTCTCATCCAGGGTAAGCCATGCAAGTTCACCATTCGCTCTTCAATTTATTCATAGTTATCCAATATACAACAGAGATTGTTGCAGGGGCACATGTGCAGCCGTAAGGGATTTTCAGCCGGAAAGCCCAAATCATTCGCTGGATCTTCAGATCTCAGTTTACCTTTGAAACCCAGGCACCATTCTCATCATTGGTATCTTACTTCAGTACCCGGTGATTATCAGATCCGATCATGCTCATCCTGAGCAGTTATCATCCAATTCAGGATCAGGGGGGTGTGAGCAGCTGTACCTCTAGAACAATTCGCTAGCCTTCCTAGAGACCTCAAAATTTCCGCATGTGACAGGTTATCAGTCCTGCGAATCATCAGCTTCATCGGACACCTGCTTCACTGAAAACGTCACCCTTAGCTGATTTGGGGTTCGTGCTGGTGGGGTATCACCAGAAGCAGAAGATACCAGGTCATCTCCGATTCAGCTCTTGCTGCATGCATATTCTTTCAAGAGCATTCCAACCAGCTTATCAGTGGTAAGTGTTCATTCTATCCTACAAACCCTAACCCTAATTTTTTGCTATAAAATAGGGAATTTTGCATGACAGTTTGCATGCCCGGTTGTTTCAGTATATTTGCATAGAATTAGAAAATATCGAGATTTGGGATATTACATTCTTGATCCAGGTCACATGCATATTAAAGAATTACAAGATGGTCTCATCTCAAAATGCTTGTTGGATGTTTGAACTTTTTGAGTAGTTATAGTTCTATTTTTAGAGGATAGTTGCTATTGTATAACAAATATATTGGAGAGAAAACATTATTGTAATTGGAAAATTACTTTTTTGACATGAAAATTGAAGGATTGATGTTCCCGTAAATGTTTTGGCCAAACTATATGATAGATTAGATATTCAAACTGTTGGAAATATATCAACTTATTTTGCATAGTGCTAGTGGTATCTTCGACATGTATCTTTGGTTCTTCGATGAAAAAAAATACACTTTTTTCCTTAGAAAAAATATAAAACATTAGAGTAATCTAAAGGCTTGATGATTTGAACCTTTCCCGATAGGTTTTTACGGTACGTTTTCAATGCAATCTAGTAGGAATTTCCTTAAATCCCAAAGAACAGTGGTTAAATTTACATAATTTAGGTGCCTTTCGGGTACTCGAGGGCACTAAATCTATTTATGCTTTCAGAAACACAATATGAACACCGCAAAATTCGAATTTAGTAAAAACAAAATCATTGAATTCCATACAAAAACCATAAAAAAATCTGAATCGTATAGTTTTTAGACTCCTAAAATATTGACGTAAAATGTTATTATCTATATATTATTTATACTATGATAGAGGTTAATACTCGATAATTTAATAATTAATTATTAAAATAAGTATAAATATATCACGTTTATTATTATAGGCATGCTAAATCCAACCTCTACCAAACAATTATTAATAATATATCAAACAATGAACCCTAAATCATTAAGAAAATCTAATTACAATATAATAGAGGATTAAGTTAGTAATTTAAATTAATATTTATAAAAAAAAATTAATTTCTTATAATTGAATTGGATATTTTTGTATTAAAATGTTGTTGTAGTTGAACTATCCATCTTAACAATACAACAATTATAATACTTTTACTATCAATTTTGGAAATTTCCAAAATAAGACAATGTTAGTACATAAGCTACTACACTAGTCTTTCCCACGTAATTACATTGATGCTTACACATATACACTGATCAATCTCCCTAGGATCAAATGGACTTACAAAACATTTTTAAACCAAAGCCTAATTAAAGGCATGTTTGTTCTTCTCCCTGGTTGTCCTAGTAATGAGCGACTTCATTATCTACCATCTCCATCTCCAGATCTTCATTACATGGTTGCACTATATGTTCTTCTCTGTGTTCCCCTAACATCGATCCCATTGATGTTCTCAAAGTTTCAAACTGTGTGTTTCTTGCAAGCTTTGTAACCATTTGGCTTAATCGGGTACATTTCCTCTACCTATTGAATTCTCCATGTTTGTTGATTCCAACGTGCCAAGAGATCAGCATTGGAAATTTGATTTTATGCTATATAGGCTTCATGCCTTCTTAGAGCTCTCTTGATGCCCATTATGCCACGTAAGCACATGCTCCTAGATTCCTTTGTTCCTCCATTTGCCTCACATTAACTGTGTTTAAAATATAACCTTTGATTCACATCGCCTGATACAATCCAACTTCTGCCTAACATGGCCAAAGACTATAAAATATGGATGCCTTTAAGTTGTTCAAGTGAATATCTCTAACGGGTAGAGACACTTACCTAGCTAACATTTGCCTCTTTTAATGATAATTCATGGCTTTTAAACTAATTGCCAGCTAAGAGGTGATGATACTCTCTCTGAATTTGTATTCAATGAAACTAAATGACAGTTGTTGCAACAAGACTCATGAATGAACTCATGGCTTGTAATGACTTCAAAAGGTCATTGTGCTACACATACAAACACAAACCCTTATGAAGAAGGGTGACAACAACAAAATAAGGGATTAAACAATGCTAGCAAGGGGCAACAACTTTTGTGTGCAGTGGAAGAGGGGTGGGTGAACAACCAACAATGTTTCTTTATTTTATTTTTATTTGACAAACAATAATGAATAGGATGGCAAAGATAAAATGAGCAACTTTGGATCTATTGGCTTCCATTAGAGAAATTAAACCATTTTCCTTTTCCTATCAGTAATAGACTTGAAAACAGGTTGTCACTGTGGAAAGCTACAATTCTTCTAATAGCCATTTTATTGTTTTGGGCTAAGATACTAGACACATCCAAATATGCCACCATGTCCCGTGTCATCGTGTCGGACATGGACACGTACTGACACTTGTTTTGAACTTTTTTTTAGGACATGTCCAAAACATGTGTCTGACACCGTGTCAAGACATGTCCCAAAATCAAGACAGTGTCCCTAAAACATGACACTTCTAACCCAAAAAAAAGTTGTAAAAAAACAATTTTATCTGCATTCACATTTTTAATGAGAATTGAGCTCTAAGAGGGTTTTTTTTGCAGGTGAAGAGCATTAAAAGGTTTTCCATCTTGATCTACCCCTTTTTGTATTTTTCAGTGGCATTCCAACATCTCTGTAATACATTTTAATTTTGATGACTTAATGAAAATTATGATACTGACATCTATGTAATAGAACAATTTGATTTTGATGACTTAATGAGAAATTTTATGAGTCTATGAGAACCCACTGCATAGATATTATAGCCCCCCATGTTTGTCATCCTTCTCTTTCTCTGTTTGCAGTTTGTGATGTATTTTTATTATTCTTCCATATACATTTACATATTACATTGTTTGGCTCTTAGTTGTGATGTATTTTTATTATTTTCTATGTACATTTACATATTACATTGTTTGGCTCTTAGCCTCTCAAATCAAGTCAAGGAACACACCAATAAGTATTTTGTGGGGGCATGTTCCACGAACATCACAAGAGAATTCATTTCACATAGAGGAGGTTACCCCTTATTTCTATTCCTACCCATGACATTCAATCTAATTGGCATCATCATTGTAAATGGCAAAATCTAAAATATAAAGGGTGTTTAGTAATGGGAAAAGATGATAATAGGGTGTGGCCTCCATCCATGTAATCTAATCAAATATAAATAGTCCTATTTTGGTTGGCTTTCTTATGCCTTTCACGGCCATCCAATAGTGGGGGTGGGAAAAGCCAATCACCAACCTTTTTCCCCTGTTTCAATAGTGGAGTGAGACCTATCCCTTCTCTTTCCGCTAACGGGGGTTTCAGTTAGGTCTATCATTGACATATGCATTGTGATTTGTGAACGTGTAATGTGTATTGATTGTAATTTCTATTGAATATTTGTAAATGTTCTAGTTTCTATAAAAAATTGGATCTCTTTATATATATATAATGTGTCCTCTATGTCCTAATTTCGGGGGTTGTCATGTATGTGTTTAACACTCGTATTCCTGTGTCCTTCATGTCAGGTGACTTAAGTTTTGGGAGAATGTTAAGACTTTAAACTAAAATCTGCTCCAATGAAGAAGTCAAACAAATTTAAGAGGAATACCTGCCAGCTCCTTATAAATAATGTTTGGCAGTCACCTGCACACAAATTGTTTGAGATCTTGGTGTAAAGTGTGTTAAGAATTTAACATGGAATTCAGATGGGAGAAGCACCAAGAAAGACGGAAATTCCAGAAAATGAAAACCATGTGAACTTCTAACAATGGTACCTATTGATATGTGCGCAAGTGAAACATCAATGAAAGAAAGTGCAAGAGAGAATTTTAAAAATAAGATTTAATAGAAAAGTTATAACAGAGCCACTATAATCCCATGTGAAACGTATTTTTTAATTATTACAATCTCAATATGCTTGTAGTCCAACTGAACATAATAATTGTACAATGGAACTTGTTCAAATATTCAAATATTTACGGTTGCTTACCATAGATCATATCTACTATGTTTACTCCAAGATTTATGGTTTCAACGAAATACTTTCTACCAGATATTTTTGGCCAGATCGGAAAAAATGATGACTTGCCTGTGGGCTAGCATAAATATAATTCCGTCACATGAAATATTGTCATCCTATTGTATAACAAACAAAAGAATTGGAGACATTGCCAGCTCAAAAGGTTAAAAACCACAAGGCTTACTAGAGCATCCCTCGTGAGTTTAAGAAGCAAGCAATTTATTCCATCAGCAGGGAAATATTTAGAAGGAAAAATTTCTTCCCCAGACAAATTTGACAAGGTAGTAGTTTGAAGATGCTTGATAATCGGCCATCGTTGAAAGGAAAAAAGGTGCTACAGATTTAAATAAGGTAGCAATTTGGCGTTACATTGACATTCGGCCATACTTGAAAACAAAAGGTGTAGCAAATTTAGATAAATTGGCAAATAATATCATCGATTATACTTTCTATCCAATTATTTTGAAGACATTTTTATTCTAGAATGCATTTTTAACCACCAAATTTAGCCAAAATGTGAATGTTGCTCCTTGTATTCATCTTTTAACAACTACTTTGGTGATACCGATTTAAATAAAGGGGCAATTTGGTGTTACCTTGATATTCGACCACTATACAAAACAAAAGGTGTAATGAATTTAACTAAATTGGCAATTACAAAAATAATTAATATCATTAGTATACTTTCTATCCAGTTATTTTCAAGACATTTTTATTCTAAAATGCATTCACACTCCTCCACTTTGGCCAAAATGTTAATGTTGCTCCTTGTATTTATCTTTCAATTCTATATCTTCTCTTCAGATGATGTATAATATATTTGAACATCTGTGTTTCACAACCAATCAAATAATTCAACTACTACTTTGTTTTACAGCAGGAAATGTTGCTTCAAATCACGTACACTCATACAGCAATTCATGCATAAAAAAGTAACAGCCAAAAGTAATTTATCTTACACATTCTTAATGTGTGGAGTCCCTTGCTTTCATTTATTTAAAATTTTATATTTACCATCTCCACATCTGTCAATCCCTAAGTTAATTATAGTGGTCATTGGGCATTCAAATGGATATAAATAATCATAAATACACATATATACAATTTGAAACTGAAGATAAATTTTGGGCACGTCTATTTGACCTTTAATTGGAATTGGTAAGGGAACCCTAACAATTTATGCATCAATATGTTCATTATAAGTGTGCATACAAAATCCAGGGTGGCAAGTGCAGGGGAGGGGGGTGCAGGGTATTGTATGGCCTTGGTGGAAATTCAAAAATTGAATAATCTTGGCTAGTAGGAAATGCATCAAACAATGAAGTAGAGGCATTTTCTCTGTTCCAAGGATTAATGCTCCTTCAAATACCTCCAAGTTAAAAAGTCTTGATCTTTGATGATTCACTCATAATAGTGAATCCGTTTAAGAAAAGAAGTTTGAAGGAACAAGGCTAAGCAGAATAATCCAAAGATTCATCTGTAAACTGGATATTATTGAAGAGGTAAATATCTTCCACATTCATCAACACAAAAAACAAGAAAGCTGACCGATCAAATCACAAACAGGGCCAGCTACTTGGATAAAGGAGTCCTCATAAAAAATGAAGATCCTCTGAGCACCAATTGGATACCATAATCACCTTTCATTGCAAAAAACAATTATGCAAAGGGACTTTGGTCTCAAGACGCACTCTTTAGGAACAATCCAAAAGCCAAGCAGTGATATAACACATTAGAAGGGACATGCAAGCACCTTTGTCCTTTTCATTTTGAGAGAGGGAACATTCAAGTCTCATCGTGCTCTCGATCCCCTCTCCTATGGAAAGATATCTTGGGTACAAGCTTTTAAGCTTCATTTATTTTGGCTCGAGAGTGAAGGTGGGATATATTCACAATGTTGGATGGCACAGTTCAGAGTTAAGAGTGAATTAGCATGGGAAGAAGGCAGTTGGTGCTTGCAAGCACTGTTCTGGGGTTGATTAGTCAAGACCAAAGGTAAGCATGATCTCCCTTTCTGGTTTATTACCCCAAATCTAAGGCATTCTCGGTCTGGCATCCACAATAGTCTTTGAGGGAATTTATGTGTACTTAGACACAGGTAACTTGCTGAGTAGTGTTGAATTTCCTCGTTATGTTGGTAATCACCTGGGTAAACTATTGAACTAGTGATCTGTTGGGATATTTACTGCCATGCTAAAGAGGTAGCCTGGGAGGCTATCTTGGCAATGACTTGCAGTTCCATAGCTGTCCTTTCAGAAGTAAATTTGGAAATTTTGGGTTTGATAATATCTCCAATCTGAAGAAAAAATTAAGAAGAGTGCATGAGCAGAGATGGATGCAATGTGACAAGCTATCAGTTATTTGACCAATCAGTTAGAATTTCAAGAGAAAAAATTGGGGACGGTTGGAAACCAAATTACAAGAGAACACTAGGATGGACAGAATGGCAGAGGAAATGGATAGCACTACAACATGATCCTTGGATTTGCTCAAGGAACCCAATCAGCAACAGGGCAGCAAATGTTTTCAGAAAGCTCAGCAATGGAGAATGCAAAATAAGAGAACACAGTGCAGCAGACAAGCATAGCAATAATTGGGCCAGCTCAGTACCAGAGAGATGGCAAGCAGGAGCAGGAGGATGTTCAGATGAAGCCCACAGTGGGCATCAGTTTGCTTAATTTTGCCATATGGCCCTTTGTTTTGTATTTTGATTTTGGTTGCCTTTGTACACCAATACAGCTATAGAAATGATAGGTATGCTTACAGTTTTGGTTCTTTTGGAAGTTTAGTGAAAGAATGCAGCTCAACCATCTCAACAGAGCCTTCTTATACACATTTTTGGACTCTTATGTATATTCTGGCTGATTTGGTTTGCCACAGCCCCTTTATAATATTTATGAAAAAGAATCTGTTCTTGTAAAAAAAAGTGTGCATACAAAATCCATCTACACCAAAATCAAATGATGAGACTTGTTTAACGTGACCTTTGGCACTATCCTCAACACCAACCAATGAACATGTAATGATCACAAGTAGAAATGATAACAACAGAGCAAATCTAAGAAACACATTTTTGTACATGAATAGAAATCAGTGATGGACTTAAATCTCTTGTTGTTATTATTGGAGATGAGAGCTCTTAATTTAAGAATGAAAACACAAGCCCAGTTACATCGATTTACTTTTACATCAGTTGTAACTTCGTATGAACACCATACCTATGAACTTTAGGACCCTGAACTCGGGCTAACAATAACCTTGGAATCTTGAAAATTTAACTATTAGTTCTGATCTACACTACAAAGAATAATTTGACTGAAAGAGAATGAGTCCGTCAAGAAGAAACCAGCTTCAGCTATTGAACATACAACTCATCTTTGTATAGATACTAAAAGAATCACAACCGCATAAACTAAAACACAATATTCATACAACCCTCATGAGAGGGATACTCAAATTCTTACAATATGCCAAACAACTGACAGCAGTCAGGAAAGTTCTCCAAAAACCTGCCAACCACCTCTTGTGGCAATGGTCGTCCGTTAATCAGTTGCCGATGATACTTTTGAATCAAAGAAAGTACAGCAGCCTTTTGATCTGTCATGTCCAGAATACCTATTAACATGCCACAATGCACGTTAATATGAAATGCATTCTGCAAAATATCCAATATGACCTAGCATAAAATAAGGCAATAGCAAGCCAGGCTATGTTCCAATGCCATTTATAATTTAGCCTTCGACTTTTCAATATATTGACAATCAAACACGCTCTCATGCTCTAAATACCCCTTACCTAGTTCAATTTCTTTCCCATCCTCCTCTTCACCTCCTTCTGCATCCTCAATTATCTCTTTTTCTAAAGCACAAGCAGTTTGTGCATATCTCTCTAAAAATTCTTCTTCTGTCTCCTCACGTTCATCATCATCGGAGTCCTTCACACCAAACCAATGAAGATCATTGAAGTGGGTACAACCAGAACCTGGGGATAACTCAGTTATAACGTACTTTTAGCTCAATTTTAAAATGAAATTTGTAAACTACCTCGTCGTCTTCATCGGATTCGTCATCATCTTCTTCATCATCATTCTCTGCATTATCTTCATCTTCTTCACTACCTTCTGCTTCCTGAACCTCTTTCAATCTACTTGTTATATCTAACAGAGATTGAAAACATTTATGTACCACTTCCAAGATCACATCATTACATGCCAATGCAAGAAGATGTTCCAACACTTTCACCAATGTCATGACTGTAGAATTGCCAACATAAAAATCTTAGGCGCAAATATTCAACATGTCAACAAGAAAATAAAGCAAGAGACAACTCCAAATAGATAATAATAGCAATTAAACCACTAACATGTCTATTAATGTCACAATAATAATCGAGGCGATGCCTTGGGATAAAAAACAGTTATTTTACCAGATTTTAATGGAAATAAATGTCCACTTCCAAGTCAAGGAAATAAAGCACAGATGTTTTCAAGCATAGACCATTATAGGGATTAAACTGTTAAAAGTTAATGTCAATTTAAATATGGTTTCCAGCATGGTTTCTATATAGAACCGGTAACCCAGGCTTTTGGTGGCTGTGGGGCCAATAGTGTATGAATAATGGCTTCTGCCACAAGTTTTGGTTGTGGGCTAAGTTGCATGAAACAGGGAAAGAAGGACGAAATGGGGAAACGAGGAAACATTGGAAATGCGACCCCCCCAAATTTTGGAAACAGGGAAAAACAGTATATATATATATATATATAAACCAGAAATTATTAATTACATTTAGCTGCAAGCAACATTGCCAAGTGATAAATGAAAAATGATACAGATAAAATTTAAATCATACTTGTAAGATCACATTTTACTCATGAACCCAAATCTATATCATTTCATTCATGCAAGTAATAATATCCAAAAACAGCCTTTATGTATGAGGCTACAAGTACAACGTATCAAACTGTGAAGTTTGAAGTTTGAACAATGAACATATTAACATAGAAATAAAAGTAAACATAAAGCTCAGACTAATAGTCATCCTCATATTCATATTCTTCCTAAAAAATAGAACAAGCATGCTCAGCAGCAGACTGTAGAGTGGAAGAAGAATTTCATTTCCACTCCTAAGTGACGGCCAGTTTTTGAAGTGACCTACTTTTATTTGAGGAGAAGCACGCTGTATAGGAGAGGAAACATGACGAAAACACATTTCCGTCCGTACAAAATGCATTTCCCGTATGGACGGAAATGCATTTCTGTCAAGCACCATATGTGTTTTAGAGTTTTAACAGGTTTCCGAGGACGAAACAAGTGCCAGACCTGCATTTCCTGCAACTTAGGTTATCAGCAATGGTTCATAATATCACTATTTTGGCACATGATCTCCTAGACTCCTATACAAAGAGGCCAAGTTTTGTATTGCTGTATTCTGAGTCCCCTGGCACTAGGCACAAGGACAGTCTGCACACAAACACACATTCATGCTATCAGTTTGTATTGCATTTTTCCATCATTTACACAGTCTGTACACAAACACACATTCATTCCACATTAGTATCTCTAAGCTAGAATAACACTTGTGTTTAATGTGGGATGTGGCTAACAACTGATAGCATAAGGCTGATATGCTGCTATAAATATCTTGACTGAAACATACTGTTGCACATACTGTATAATCACTTAAAAAATCAGATTTTAACTCATAACTAATGATGTTTGTTTCTTGTGGTGAGATGGTAACTATTGCTGCCATGAATTGTTATTAAACTTCATGTGAGAATGTTACTTTAATGATTGTTATATGCCACTTATACTGTTGTACTTAAATAATTGTTTGGTGGTGACATATACTTATGGTTACATATCACACTTGTCTATATTAATAGTTTTATATATTGCAAGTGAAGGACATGCTAATGTAATCCTAATGAGTGCATGCAACTGCTAATCATGCTTGTTTTCAGGCTTGGCATATTAATGAGATAAACACATGATTGTTGTTGTTACTTATGTGACATGTCTTTAAGCACTTGAACAGAGGACAGATATATATATGATTCATGCACTATTGTTGATAATTACTAGTTGCACATACCAATGTTATCGGAACCGATCCGGTTCAGGCAAATGCAGCCGGCCCGACCGGTTTAGAGGGTCTCCCGGTCCGGTCTGGTGCCTGAACCCTCTGGACCGCCCTTTTGGATCAAACCACCCAAGAACCAACCAGTCCATACTGCTCCGTACGGCAGCCGCATAGGGGCCCATGGATCTTCCAAAATGAAATGCCTAGTTTTGAAGAATCTTCTAGCTTTCCTATTAGAGGGAGTGTGGGACCTAGAGCATCCAATTTCAAGAGGCCATGTAGGGGCACCGGTAGAGGGCTTGACTCTTTCTTTGTTCCCCGCACTACCCCTGGTGCTCAGCCCACCATTCATGCTAAATGGAAGAAGATGGAGGAGGTTGCTTGGGAGTGCATTGCTAGATGGTGGTATGATGGAGACATACCTTTTAATGCAACTAATTATTCCTATTATCAACCTATGATAGATGTTATAGCCTCATGTGGTCTGGGATTCAAGGGCCCTAGTTTTCATGATATCAAGGGCGCCCTTTTAAGAAATGAAGTCCAAAGAATAGATGAATCCCTCAAGGAGTTCAAACAATCCTGGAGTAAAACAGGGTGCACAATAATGTCTGATGGATAGAGTGATGGAAAATCCCACACCATTTTCAATTTCTTGATTGCTTGCCCAAAAGGAGCCATGTTTCTTAGATCTATGGATGCCTCTGAATAGGTGAAGGATGCACAACTATTATTTCATCTTTTGGATGAAGTAATTGAGGATGTGGGGACATAGAATGTTGTACAGATCATCATTGACAATGCCTCTAACTATGTTGCAACGGGAAGGATGTTAAAGGAAAAACACCCCACCATTTGGTGGACAACATGTGCAACACATTCTTTGGAGTCTGGAACTCATGCTTGAGGATATTGGCAAAATTGAATGGGTGAAGAAGTGTGTGGAGCATGCAAAATCAATAACCAGGTACATCTACAACCACTGATGGGTTTTGAGCCTAATGAGGAAGAACACTGGGGGTAAAGAGCTAGTTAGATCAACGATTACACGATTTGCAACAAACTTTCTTTCGTTGCAATCCATTGTTGATCAAAAAGCCAACCCGAGGAAAATGTTTTCTTGTGTTGAGTGGAATGAATCTCAGTGGAGTGAAAAGGCTGAAGGGAAAGAGACAACTGACAAAGTGTTTGAAAAGACATTTTGGAAAAAGGTAGAAGAGATTGTTTTGTTTAGTGAGCCTCTTGTGAAAGTGCTATGAATGGTGGATGGTGATAAACCTTCCATGGGTTTGATTTATGAGGCCATGGAGCAGAGCAAGGAAGCAATAAAGGAAATATATGGTGACAAAAGGCATAAGTATTTTCCTATTTCGAAAATCATTGATGAAAGATGGAACAAACAACTCCACCATCCTTTGCATGTAGCAGGGTACTACTTAAACCCAAGGTAAGAAACTTTAAAATTCAAATTCACAATTATAAGATTTGTTATAATTTCAACCTTTTAGGTTCAACTTCAAAGTTTTAAACATAGTAACCTAATGAATATTGCTGGTCTTTTAAACTTTGAGCTTTTGAAGGTACCACTCTACAAAGACTTTGAAGCAGATGATGATGGGGAGGCAAAAGATGGATTGTATATATGCATTGAGTGCATGATTCTTGACCCCAAGACACAAGATGAAATACATAGTAAATTGTTGCAATTCAATGAGAGTATGGGTAGCTTTGGCTTGAGTATGGCCATACGAGGCAGATCCAAGGATCCAGCTGGTAAGAAATTTCAAATTTTCAAATTATATAAATATTATTTAAAGTTTTCAAAGTCATTTACTGAAGCTTGTTTGCATTCAACTCTTTTTGCAGCCTATTGGTGGGGACAAATTGGTGGGAACTGCCCTGAGTTACAAAAGTTTGCAGTTCGGATTTTGAGCCAGCCATGCAGCGTTGCTGGATGTAAATGTAATTGGAGTGTTTTTTAGCATATACACACCAAGAAGAGAAATCGTTTGGAACACAAACGGTTGAATGATATGGTCTATGTTCAGTACAATCTTAGGCTGAGGCGTAACCAGTTGTTGAACAAGACCCCAACATTAGACAACATAACCTTGCTAACTTTGATCCATCATCAAAGTGGGTTGAGGAGTCTCAGGCACCAGCCTTTGAGAATGAAGACCTTTCATGGTTGGATTTGGACCCACTTTCAGAGGTTTACCATCAGGACCAGATGAATCTAGTGGGGCTCAAAATCCCACTCCGATTGAGGATTATGAGGATGAGGATGTTGATGAGGATGAGGGTGACGATGAGGATGAGGATGATTAGGCCCTAGTTTTCATGTTATCAATTTATAGTTATTCATTACTAGTAATACTATGCTTTTTTTTGGATTGTAGGGGCCATTTAGAGCCTCTTTGTTGATGTATCTTGGTTCAAAACTTCAATGATGTATTGCACTAAGTGCTATTTTGGTTATTTGCACTTGTACTTGCTATATATATGAGAAACTTTGCATATTTGTATATTAATGGTTTGGATTCATATGTATGCACATGAATATATATGTTTTCTTACAAAATATGAATATTTTATGTGTTTTTTAGTCTACTGTTTTTTCTCGATTTTTTTCTGCTTTCTGGTTCGGTTCACATTTTGGGCTCTATCGGTTCGATGATCGATCTGGTTCTGATAACATCGCACATTACTGGTTTTGAGTCTTGACTGATATATTACTACTACTTCCTTTATATTTCAATCTTGATTAGCCTTATTTGTGATAACCATATTAGTATACTACATATAGACATGTAACACATCTCTTTGATTTGACTCCATAAGGCACTAGTCACTAACATCCTTGAAAGAGGTATCTTTTAGTGTCTTTTCAGAGTCTTAATAGGGATCCCCCTAGGAGGCTTAGGCTTTCGAAGCAGTTGAGAGAAGTTGACTAAGGTGACAGTGGTCACTTCATCCTCACATGCTTACCAGTGGTTTGGACTGCCATTTCAACCAGTAACAAGTTACATTATGGACTCTCGGCGATATATTCGCCGACACAATATATGTAACTTTCATACCCATAAGCAAATCAGCATGCAAAATTCTAACTCTTGAACATAAATTAATTAAGAGAGCAAAGAAACAACTTCACTCACTGCTACCGATTGGTACTAATCCTTCAACGAGGCTAGCTTTGACAAGAAATGACAAATGCATAAACGAAATTCTACAAGTTACCTTAGCAAAAACATAAGACAATGATCATCCAACACTAGAGCCATGCACCACATGAGACCTCCACAGCCTTTTCTTATTCCAAAAAGCAATACAATACAATACAACTAGAGTAGACCTTCGGTTCTCTAACCATGACAAAATGAGAGCAAAACTCTTGCTTAAATAGGAAAAATGAGAGCAAACTCTAAGGGGGGCAAATTTACCAAGTGTCGAATCTTTTTGTGAAGATTGGGGGCGAACTAGAGTTGGTAGGTGACACCTCTCACAAGGTAGGTCACCCCCCCTCTTTCTGTGACACGTATACAACAAGAGGTGAACTCAATCATGGATAAATATGCCCCTCTAAAGAGAAATTCACCCCCTCATGGATTTGATTACAATCGACTTGATTTGGTCTCCAATTAGCCCCAACATCATCCTTAGTTGAACTGAAACATGTCTGGGACAAGTTCCAATTGATTAGGGATGTGTTTATTCTCCACATTTTTCCTTTTTCTAATTTTTTATTCACTTTTTGCTCTTTATTGGAAATATTTCACTTAAATGATAAATTAATCACTTAAAACTTAAGAAAAGTGGGTTTTGGGGTAAAGAGGGTGCTCTGAGTTTGAAAACAAGCACCCCCATGGCAAAAACGACTTCTAGACCACACTTTTATAACAATTATAAATTTCTTAATTAAACTATTAAAAAATAGCCTAAGTTTACGAGAACAATTTTTTTTCTCTAAAGTTTAAAAACAAAACAAGGGGGACATAGTGCCATGTTCATATGACTCAAAAAAGTGACTAGCATGGTAATATACATAGACTCCTAAACTTTAATAACCTCCTAAGGCCTAACTACCAAGGTGAATACTCCAACTTTGGAGGTTGAGTGAAAAACTCGAAAATTATAAGTCATTTGTGTAACAACCGATAATTAACAAGGAAAAAACACTTTAGAGTACCGCATTGATAGCTAACACTAAGTAGGCTGATCTTTTTACAAAATTTCATCATGCTACACCAACTTGTTACAATTTCCACACAGGGTATGAACATGCAATTTTTAAAAAAAAGGGGGCCAAAATAGGCCTTGAAAGGTCTTTTGAACCTCTGAGAACTGATAATGAACAAGGGACTTGTTCACAACTTCAACAGCTCATTGGAAATCCACTTAAGTGCAACTTTAGTGGATAACAAACGTTCCTATCAAAGAGCTCTCCATTGTTTTGTTGGGCTTTGGATGTCTCTATTTTCCCTAATTAGGGTTTTGCTACCAAATCCTTCGATTTGCTAGCTTAGCCCTAGTTGCAAGTATTAAATACCATCTCAAAAAGAGAGATGTTAACCTTGATCTCTCATAGCCCTAGGGTTTCAGATAAGAATCTACTACCCTATCTATCAATCCTCTTTTTATCAAATTTTACATGGAAAAACCCCTAAAAATCTAAATAAATTCAAAAATCCAAACTTAGCTATGATTTAGCATTTTTGGTCCATCCTGAAATTTTTCCCTAAGGTTTTATCCACAATCCCTAGAGGGATTCCTCTCTCGAGGAAGTACATTGGGATCCGTGAAACCCTCAAAATTATGAATTAGAGGGCATGCGATATTTATGGATTATTATCCAACTTGCCCTAGTCCAATTGTCCTCTTTCCCTTGAGGGCGCACTTTTTGGAGTGGTTTCCTTGGGAATTGTGACATTGTCATGGGAGACATGAAATTGTCTCAAAAGGAATGATATTACATGGAATTTGTGATGAAGTGAATAACTCCATTTATATATGGTTCTCGTGTCTTGATTTGATATTGTTTGACTACAATAAGGCACTGAACATAGCTATTAAGGTTTTATGGAAGGTATTTGTTGTGGCTTGTTTGTGGTTACAGGTCTCTTTCATTGATTAGGGTCTCCCCCTAAGTTTGGAGTTACCTAAACTGTTGAGAGGTTACACTGTGGTGACATTGGGTTTAACTCTCTCCCGAGCTTACTGTCACTAGCACTAGGTGTTGATTTGCAAAGGTGTGCTAGTTTGAACAGTAACATTTTCGGTGCTATTACCCTTCAAACTAGCAGTCGTGAATCAACAACTCAATGTGATATGGATGCTAGTGAAGGTAAGCAAAGGAGACGTCTAGGCCCAAATGTCACCACAACCTAGCTTCTCAACTTCTTCGGGTAACTTCTAAACCCAGGGGAAAGCCCTAAATGATACCTACAAACATCACACATGCAAATACCTTTTCACAACCTTGTAACTAGATCAATGTCTTATATGGAGTCAAGAATGAGTAATATAGACACATAAATTAAAATAAATAAGTTATTTCAGTTTTTCAATCAATATCACAACTTTCAATATACTTCCTGAATCCCCATGCAAGGGCTTCACACCTCCCAAGGCAATACCTCAAAAAAGCGTGATTTGAAGGAGGGAGGGATAAGTTGCCTAGGATTCATCTTTGGCCCAATCAAAGCTACAAAATACCCAACAAAAACCCTAATTCAACAAGTTTACACTTGACAATGCTCTAGGGCAAAATGGGAAACATGAAATTGTTGAATTAAAGTTTTTGATAGGTATTTTGTGTTGATTTTTGTACCTAGGAAAGTGTTCCCCTAGGTGACTTTGGCCTTAGTCACTTAAAAGGGAGAAATAAAGTGACTCTTGCATTAAATGACTTGAGATGAGCATTTAAGTTGACTTTAGAGAATAAAGTCACTTTTTGGAAAATTTAAGTGAGGTGAGTGAATTTAATTTTTAAATGAGATTTAATCTCATCCACTCATCTCATTTAATCTCCACCGCTAGATTAGATGAACCCTAGGCTTTTCACCGAAAAGGCAAAGAAAGGCATTTTCACTCACTTTTGCAGATTGAAGTGAAGGAGAGAGCTAAGAGAGAGGAAAGTTTTTTTTTTGAGAAAGAAAAATTTGCAGCACAAAAATCGAGGAAGAGGGCAGCTTTAGCAGGTCACGAATTTCGAGGACCAGGAGCAGCATTTATTGCAACTGTCTGTATGCTCCATACTGTACAGATTCCATACAAGGTACATTTCCCGAGGCAGAACTTCGGGCACAGAATTTGAGGCAGATTCTGGGCACATTTCCTGAGGCAGAGTTTGGCACGGTTTTCGAGGCAAGGGTTGCAGGCACTAGTCTCTAGGCATTTTTCCAAAAAGCACGGTTTTCGAGACAGGCCATACAACAGGCTGTCGTACAGTCTGTACAGAAGCACGGTTTTCGAGGCAGTTCAGCAGAAAAATCATAGTTGTATTTTTTCTTGTTGGGCACAAAAAATCAAGATAGAAATTTTCTCTTCTGGTTGAGATAAGTTGGTCTGAAAATTTCCGAGTTTTGCTGTAAAAAATCCTGAAAATAAAAATCTCTCCCCTAATAGGTTTTCCCATTGTGGGTTTTTCCTGGGCAAGTTTGCCAAAAATTCCTAAATCTGAAATTTCATGGAGTGCATTTAATATTTTATTTTCTGTCATTAAATTTGAGTTACAGCAGTGTTTTTATCAGTCTGAAATTTTGTGCAATTTCCAGCCTTATTTATTTCTGGGTTGGGCATTAAACAAAGATAAATTTTGACATTTAAACCAGTGGCTGAAACTGAGAAATACTTTCATTTTGTATCTCTGATTGGGACAAAAGGTGCGCCCTAGGCCACTTAGTCCTCCCTCCTTCAGAATGCACCTTTCTAAGGTATTGCCTTGGGAGGTGTGAATCCGTTGCATGTGAATTCTTGAAGTATATTGAAAGTTGTGATATTAATTGATAAACTAAAATAACTCTTTTATTCTGATTTCTGTGTCTATACTACTCATTGTTGACTCCATATAAGGCACTAATCTAGTTACAAGGTTGCGGAAAGGTATTTGCATGTGTGATGTTTGCAGGTATCATTTAGGGTTCTACCCTAGGTTTAGGAGTTACCCAAAGAAGTTGAGAGGCTGGGATGTGGTGACATTTGGGCCTAGACCTTTGCTTACCTTCACTAGCATCTAGATTACATTGAGCTACTGGTTCACAACTGCTAGTTTGAAATGAGGAGCTTTAAAATAAAGTAGTGCTAAAAAAATTGCTAAATATGGACAAAAGCATCTTTAGTGCTCCTCATAATCTTATCTACTTTTCTAATCCTTTCTGATTTTAGTGTATGTTACTTGCTTCCACAGTATAGAATTTTATCCTAACCAGGTGTGGTTCATGCAAACTTTATGCATGACTTACTTTATCAAGATTGTATACTCTAGATTAACTAAAAGCAAGTTCCTAAAATTAACCTTCTTCCGAAATCACTTCTAAACTGACTATTAATTTGTAACAATAGTATAATGTAAAATAGTCAACCTGACAACCAAGTCGTTGTTACAGTCCTGTTGATTGTGTCTCATATATGAGAGACATGGGTTGATCACTAATGCCTTTACCTAATACCAAAAGAACAAAGACTATTAATCCACATGCATGGTGTGAAGTGGCCTTGTATTGCTTTATTGTAGTTAATGGTGAAAACCCTACAACACAGATTACTCCCTCTTTCTTTTCCCCTTCATTATTGATAGTGAATATCCTATAGCACACCAAGCTCCCTCTTTTCAGGCTCCAAAGAGAGGACAATGAGTATACACATCCAAACGTGTGCATATGCAAATCCTTTTGAGAAAGAGATAGAGACAATGCTTGTGCTTTCTTTTAGAAGGGCCGTGCATGTGAAAGGGTGAGTGCACACGCGTGTGTGTGTGAGAGACAGAGAGAGCTATCTATCTATTAATTATATATTATCTATCACACAAGAAAACACATTTTATCTCTCACACACAGCTTATGTTTTTACATACATCTTATGCAGAAGTAATGCATCTTATGCTGAGTAAATCATGCTTACCAACTAACTTAATCTCAGATTCCAATGTCAAGCCTGGGTCAAAAGAATCATCGGTCAAATATGACAATGATTCAGCCCATTTTAAAAATCCATTCCCAGGATCCATTCCATCCTTTTCCTCTAACAAAACCTTCTGCACTGAGCTTGGGAAGCATAAATAGCACGCTGCAATGACTAGCAGAAGTGGTTTCCCAAGTGGAACAGACATATTTTTCAGTTGCTTGAAACGTGAATACGATGCCTGTGAAAATTGGATTACTAACGCCATCCTTGTGCCTTCACTCTGAAATGAAAACTTGGGAACATGAAGAAGAGAATGAGCAAGAAAACATGCACGCCATGTCGCAGCAGAATATGCCAATTCTATTGCTGAGCTTATGAATGTGGCAATGCCTTCAACAATAGAACGTGGTGCAACAGGTGGGGCTGGTGGTGGAGGAACATCTGCCATTATGAAATTTTTTAGCTGGAATTTTTCCTGCATCCAAAAGGTGCCAATCATTGTCACTTCAATAAATAACTAAGTATTCACTGTTAGGGTACCTGTAAGCTGTAACCAAAGGGAAAAAACTCAAGTGGCACATACAAGCATGACAAAATAAAGTTCATGCCTACATTTAAAATAATAGCCTCTTGAATTGCTTCAAATACAGCTAGATCCTCATCTTCTTCCCATGCACTCCATTCAGCTATCAGATCTGCCCAAACTTGTAAAAGTGCTTCAATCTTATGCTTTATCACTGATTCAGGTTCATCAGCATACTTCAAAATTAAACATATTAATACAGATGCTTCATTTAAACACGAGGGAGGAGGTAGCACCTCACAAACAATCCCTTCCTGTTCCAGAGAAAAAAATGTATTATGTCAAAAGCTGCTTATCCCTAAGGAGCAAAACGACATAGCAGCTCCTACCATCAAAATAACATATAGATTCTCATATCCATTAGAGTTTGAAATGCTCATCTTTAACAGACCAATCTTGTTTCCATTCTTAAAATGGTAATATTACCTGTACATGAGAAAGCCATGCCTGTTGTAAAAGATCAGAGAATGTATTTGCAACTGAAGCACAACCAGATTTCCAGTCCTCTATGGATATCCTTCCGCTCTCATTTTCATCTGGTTCTGCACTTTCCCAACAGCGAGCCATTGCAACTAATGCTGAGAAGCCCAACTCTACAACCTACAGGCAATAAGATTTGAGTTAACGAAGAAAGAAGAAGAACAGTAACATTTTCAGCTCCTGTGGATGCAAGTTTCTTAACCCTTCTCAATAGCGTTAAGAGTCAAGGCAATTTGAAATTTTGGTTTTGAATAAAATTCATCCTCTGCAACTGACAAAAAATGGTAGGAGACATTCCACATACAACCAAAGCTAATGTGACCAAAATATTGAGAAAAACCTTAACAAACAGCATTTTAGCCTTTGACTGCTAATAGAATGAAAATCACTTGAAAAATCATAAATGATGAGAAGTGCAAAACTGGACTCTATGGTGCTAAAATGGCCTTGAAGTCAAGTTAGATCAAGATCGACTAGAGAAGGATGAAATTAGTTATGTCCTAGGACAACCAAGTCATCTTCTATAACTCAAGTTAGCTTATTTGGCAGAGAATGAATATAGAATACCTTCATAAATGGTCAGTTCAGCAACAAAAATTCAATCCACAAGTGTACTAATACTTTTTCGTTTCTTTGGAAATGCTTCATTTATTACTTTAGAGAGCACATAACTTAATAAGTAATATCAGGATTTAGAGTGATTACAACATGTCGACAACAGGGGTATCAGGAAAATCCTGACCTACATTAATTATAATTAGATAGCATATGGGCCTCGCCTCCACAGGGAGGGACTGTACTAATACTTTTAAAACACACCAAATTCCTACTTGAATATCAAATGCATTCCCATCTTTTTGAAATTTAACAAGGCGTTTGTCAACTAGTATTGAATTCCACTTACCATCAAGCTGAATAAGACAAACTTAAGATTTCAGATGCAACTGAAAAGACGCCATATTTGTTATAGCCATAAGTTTCATTGCTATTTATGCAATACTAAAAATGATCTACCACTAGACTGCAATTCTACCATAAGTTACAGTATGTACTATGGTAGCATTTACACATCGAAACATCAACTTGGTGTAGTGACCTAGACCAGAAAGCTGACATTGTATTTTCCTGTCTTTTCTTCCAAAATGCAGTACTCTTCTTTTGACGAAAGAGCCAGTGTCCACCTGAGATAATACACTTTACATTGTTAGCTTCCTTGATTATGGTTGTACACTTTACATTTTTATCCATGTCCTTGTATATGGTTGTTAGCATGATTGTTTATTCATGAAGCATTTACCATTGGCATTATGATTTTCATGAAGAAGCTATTATGTTTAATGAAAGCATATTATTATCATCATGAACCATTGTTGTATAATGCCCTAAGATAATATGTTAAGCTGGCATCAACTAATTGGGATGTCAATTTCTAATGAATTATGATTCCACCTTCAAGGAATTGATGAACTTGATAAGGCTTGGAAAAAATTGCAAACTATGTTTGGTAAACATAATGAGATTCGAGGTCACCAACTTGAAAATGAGTTGGTTTCTTTAAATCTAAGTGATTTTTCTTGCATTCAAGACTTTCAATCTAAATTCAAAACCCTTAGAACCTTAGTTGAAGAATGAAAAATAACTAAGCCAGAAAAGCAATGTATTTATTCTATTCTTTCTAAGCTTGGTCATGCCTATTCTGTTATTGTATCTACATTTTACTTCATGAAAGCATCTCTGGTGAGTGACTATATAAAACCCACTCTTGAATCATTTTGTGATGCCTTGATTAGAGAGAAAGATAAGCTCATACATCTTGGAGTAATCAACACTACCAATACATCTAGCAAAGCGTTGGTGGCACAACAGAAGAATAAAACTAAGAATCCCAAGAAGCAACATTCTCGCAACAATAAGCAAAACAAGGGTCCCAAACCCTCTCAGCCAACTCATCCTTCCAATGGTGAGAAGGAAACCAAATCGAAAGATAAGAAAACTGAGTGTCGTTGCAAATTTTTGCAGGAAAGATGGTCATGTGGAATCTAAGTGTTTCAAGAAAATGGCAGCCTTGGAAATGTTGCCGCCTTACACACACCTGGGGGGAGCGCAACAGAAATCTTCAAGCTGCTCGATGTGTCCTTGGGGCCAAGTCTCAAGCCAAGTGTTGTCACCTGATCTTGACTCCTCTGTTTAGTGTAATACCCCAATTCCTGATATTTTCTATTTCTATGCAAATTTACTGAAACAACCGAGCATGCAAACTGCCATGCAAAATTTCCCTATTTTATAGCTGAAATTAGGGTTAGGGTTTGCAGGATAGAATGAACACTTACCACTAAAATCGCAACAAATTCTTGCACACCTCAGCCCCCTTGCAACTTGTTCACAATGATCTGTGTGGCCCACTTCCTTTTGCATCAAGACAATTTTGAAAAACGTACCTCTTGGCACACCTCAGCCCCCTTGTATCTCGGAGTATCTCGGCTCCCTTGTATCTTGGAACAAATATCTTGTTGTACTATGGTGTCTCGAAGTATCTCGGTCCTCTCTTTCATCGCTAGAATGCTTTCTTTCACACGTTCAATCTTCTTTCGGTGACTATCATCTGGAAGCTCTATCTCATGCATGTATAAACTCTCCCTAACCTCCATGTGTGTCTGCACTATCTCGACTGCTGTGCTCATTGCCTTGCACCTCATGTATTTCGCCTGTCATAACTGTCTGGATTCCTACTGTAGGTGATGAAGAGTGTACCAACTCCAACTCATCACACGGTTTGTCCACAATCTGACTAGCGAATGTGCTTGTGTCGCTAGACTCACAAGATGGCTCATCGCATGGCTCATCGCATGGCTCATCATGTACTGTTAACTCCAAATGAAGCTCACCAACTACTTGTACTTCATGCTCATCTTTCTTCACTCCCCCAACTATGCCTTTAAGGAGATCCTCATCCAAATGCAAAGTAGCCAATTTAATGGCATCTGTCTCAATCATGGGGTTGAGCTGGAAGTATGTATCCAACTTCTGCACCCAATTTTGGGCTGGGCCACCCCGGGTACCCTCAAAGGTAGGGATAGTTAGTTTCCCTACGGTGCGCTGTAACTTATAGTTCTGGGTGAATGGCCTATTGTAAGCTCTGGGTTTGTTCTTACTTTTAAAGTGGCAGAAGTCAGTGAAGGTCATGGCTGAATGGAAGTCATCTCCTAAAGCTCTATACTCTCTCAGATAGGCACTCATGGATTCTTCTGGTTCTACTTGTGCTAAAGGCACTGCAGCTGGACTATCTAAGAATTGAGGCATGGTAGGTCGAGAAGGCTTGTTGTATATATGGGGATGAGTCTGCATGTTGATATGTAAGTGCTCCCCACTACTACTGGTGGATACCCTATCGCTATTGGGAAACAAGGGACTGTGTGGGGTGGGCCCATTTTTCTTTGTCATTTGCCTAAAGGTACTCATCATTTCTTTTTGCCCAATATTGAGTTCTTTTATGGCTGATATGAAACTATTGAAAGTTGTTTTATCATCATTGGCCATTGTTTCTTTGCCCTTTCCAAACTGATACTCTCTGTCCCACAACTCCTCTTCTTCGCTATCATTGTTTCTAAACCTCTGTCTCTGGTAAGTAATGTTGTATGGGTCTTCTGAATTCATTTACAATTTTGCATGCCCGCAGCTGGCAAGGAACATGCTCTGATACCACTATAATATTCCAAATCCTGATATTTTCTATTTCTATGCAAATTTACTAAAACAGGCATGCAAAATTTCCCTATTTTATAGCTGAAATTAGGGTTAGGGTTTGCAGGATAGAATGAACACTCACCACTGATAAGCTGGCTGAATGTGCTCCAGAGAGAATACGCATGCAAGATGAGCTGAGTTGATGAAGAAATGACCTTGTTTTCTGCTGTAATACCTTGGATGGCTGAATCAAACAAGTGTGACGTTTTTGCTGAAGGGATGGTCAATTTCAACTGGAAATAAGTCGAAAGGAAGGTGTGCCCGTGCCGGAGAGGATGGTTGGAGCATCCAAGAGTTTTGACCTCTCTAGATGCCCTAGTGAATTGATCTCCCAGTCTGCTGCTCACGCCCCCACAACCCTGTAAACTGCTGCTAGCTGCCCCGGATGGACAATCTGATAGCTGATAATCACCCAATGCAATAGAGTGATCCTATCAGTGAGGATGCAGGCTGCATGCAAAAGAAATATGGTGATCCAGAGTCCTGGTGAATGACTAGGGTTTCCCAGCTAAATGCTCCCAGCTGTATGGATGAATATGCAATAACTTTCAAACTTATACTGGAATACTGGATAATGATGAATGCAATAGATACAGTGACAAACCTGGATGGTTTATCCTGAAGGAGACTAGGGCAGATGTCTCACTGCCGAAATCCCATTAGCTGAAGACGTTGTCTCCAACCCCAATTGTTGTGGCCGCACACTGTGCTGCTTCTTAAGAGCTCCAAAATAATAATCCAAAAGTAAAGTCTCCATTCACTTTATCTTTCTTTTATAACTTTCAACTGCGAAAACCCTAACTTTTGACCTAATTAGGTCACTTTAACTTCTAATTTGTAGTTGACTTGCATGTATGTGCATGGAGACTTAATTGGGTGCATGCATCATTAAATAATGCTTAGATGTCATGCATGTCATTTTTAGGGTTTGCATGCATGTCAATTTTGGGAACATTACATTTAGGCAGAACTCCTAACGAAGCCAAGGGGAGTAATCCCTATGAAAGAGTTTTTAAGGCTCTTTAATTATTTATTAGTTTTGGTAAGGATTAGTTTTTTAAGAGTTTTAATAAATCACTACTGAAACAAGCTACTTGCAAGTAAAAGCAACATGAAAATAAATACAGCAATTACAACATGTTGTTGTGAAAATAAATATAGCCTTTCACGGACCTAGGGGGGTTAGGTTGTCGTGGCAAAAATCTTCAAGCCACTAAGTGCGTCCTTGGGGGCAAGTCTCAAGTCAAGTAGTGTCACTTAATCTTGACTCCTCCATTTAGGGCCTAGGAAACCTCGTAATGAAGTCAAGGGGGCTAGAGACCCTAATTGGTTGCTAAGGTTGATTAAGCTTTAGTGGTAGTGGTTTAGATGAATGAGTTTTTTAGTAGTTTTTAACAACAATAATAAAACAAGAGATTTGTAAGATGAACGAATTATGACAACATAAATAGCACAAGAGATTTTCTAAAATCACTTCAACACATAAATTATACAAGCAAAGCTTATACAGATAGAAAAATAAAGACCAGTGTTGAATTAAAAGGAGTCACAAAATTGTATGTGCTGAAATGATGGAGTAGATATTTTGCAATTGTCTCTTGGTAAATTTTAAATTATTGTGGATTAATGAGTGGATTAAACAGGGGGGAAGGGAACTCCAGATATACCTAGCGGTACGAGGAGTATGTCCAAAACCCTTATCCGATGTGGTTCCACGCGAAGAATATGTGGGTTGTATCGGAATCTCTGGGACGTGTTCAATACTACACCAATGAAGGTGTAACCTGACAGTATCCCAAGGTCACTATCCAGTGGTTCTCGCTTAGTTTGTGAACTTTCCCCATAATGGAGTAAATCGAGGCGTTGGATTTTTCCTTGGGAAGTTAATTTGAAAGTGAGACTAATTTAAACTAGTCACCTATGTTGCTTTTGATGCATCCAACTGGTCGATCGAACCACAATGATGCAAAGCATACACAAAGAATGCCTTGTTAATTTTAAAGTTTTTTTAACAGAGTTTGCTTGTTTATTAAATCCTAAGAGTCCCTTTTAGGATATAAACCTTAATCAAGAAAGCAAGGAAGTGAATTACTGGAAAAGTAAAAGGGGTACAAAATAAACAACAAAATGTTTTCTAATTAATCCTACCACACATCTCTTTTCCCTTTCAGGTAACTCGGGAAATTGCAAGGTTAGTACTTGTATTACTTTGGAAAATTAATGATGTAGCAAATATAAACTTATCAAAGTATACAGATCTGCAAAAAAAACCTAAACTAACAAAACATAAGAAAAACTCACGAAAATGACACCAACGCAAATCCCCTAGGGGGGATGCAAAGTGGGCTCTGAAGAGCCTACTCGAAAACCTTTTATTAGCTTGTTATAAAATGCTAAAGAAAAATGCACTTTGGTCGTTGTTATCTGGGAACCAAAGGCTTACAAATTTGCGTAAAATTGACTAAAAGTGAAACGGGAAGCTGGGGAGGCCCTGGATGGCCCAAAACTTTGAAATTTGGCTAGAGCTTCCTTCTCTTTCTTGTTCGAATTGCAAAAATTAGCGAGCTATTAATCCTAAAAGATGCTCAAAAACACTTTAAGAGTGTCTTTCAACATCCACAAAAAACTAAAAATCCTAAGTTAAATCTATTATTAAAATGCGTAAAAAAGACCAAGGAAAGCAAGCTTGCTTTGGGATCTTGGCTTGCATTTAAGGCAACCAATATGATGTACACTTATGATGTCAAATTTAACTTTAAACCTAAAAAAAACTACTTTAAGCAAGCTCGAGATCTACTTAAAAATACTTGCGAAAATGAAGCTTTCCCAAGCCAGATCTACTTGAATAAAGGTAGAACTTTAAAAGCACTACTAGATCTGAGCTATTTGAATCTTGAAAACTAGATCTAAATGACAAAAATTATCTTTTAGTGCAATAGATCTTAGTAAGAAAGAACGGTAACCAAAGGAGAGTATTGATTTAAAAAAGAGAAAGATGAGGTAGAGAAGAACTTGTTGTTGGAAAGATAACCCAAGAGGATTCTTGGTGGGATGCTGAGGTACTATGTTTGAAAAATGTTGAACATGAAGAGGTCAAACTAGATCCACTTCTTCTTCTTCACGTTGGACAAACTGTAACCTACTCAAGAAACTTGCAAGGAAATTGCGAGATCTGGTGATATATATGAATTGAGATTAAAACAACATGCATATAACCTTATAAGAAATGTTAGATCTAGATCTCTGAGCATACATATAAAAGAAAATAGAACAAGCAAGTAAACTTATTTACAACATTCTATTCTTACTAATTGGGAGCAATCCTTGCTTAAACCAGATACACAAAGCAAGAACAAGCAACTAAATAATGAAACAAGTTACCTCATAACAGCATGACAATCACAATCCACACAAAAAGGCACAACACCATTAGCCTCCAAAGCTTCTTTATTCACAATGAAAAATATAACAACAGTATTACGATGGCAAGCCTTCCGATGCAACTCTAACTAGCTTCAACGGAGAGGATCATGCTTTATATATAGCCAGAGCAAGGAGGGGGGGCATCCATAAGTGGGAGCTCACATTGACTTAGCTTGAGTTCGTGAGATAATAAGGATCGAGCTTGAGCTGAAGTGAAGTGGTTATCATGGAGGTAGGTGACCTCACTCCAATATACTCGCCACCTTCTCGCCAATACAACCACCCATGTACGAGTTCAATCAACCAATCGTTAATCATGAGGATGGCGTCATCGTTCCACCTAAATCATGATTCGTAACTCCTCAAATTTATCCTAAGTTTGACACATTAGCAATTAGATGAGGTCGCTAATTCATGACGGACCCATCTGCCATGTCACATCATGCTTTAAATATGTCCTTTTTTTACTTTTCAAACTTGTCCCTTTGTGCCAATTTGTTGCAACTTTAGCATTTAAATGACATTTTGATGCACCTTTAACAAAATAATGCTTTACAGGATGTTTCAGCCCCTTGAAACATATGAAAAGTGGGTTTTGGGGTGAAGAGGATGCTCTGAGTGTGAAAACGAGTCTCCATACGCCAAATTCTGCCTTTGAAACAAGTTTTTATGACATGTACAAATTTTCTAATTAAACCATTAAGAAGTGGTCTAATTTTTTGAGAAAAAATAATTATCTCGGAATTGAACAAAGACCTAGGGAGACCAAAGCACATGTCCATACGACTCAATTCGAATGCTTAGCATGTTTATAAACATTAACACATAGGCTCTAATAACCCCGTAAGGCCTAACCACCAAGACGACTACCTCAACTTTGGAGGTGTGAGTGAAAAACTCGGTAATTATTTGTTGTTGAATAAACGACTAATAATTTCTAAGGGAAAAAACACTCTGGCCTAGTCGACTTGATGATTGACTATGCTAGCACATCTTTTACAATTTCCCCAAGGGGGTATGAACATGTGTTACAAAAAAATTTAAAAATTTCCCAGAAAAAGCCTGACGGACTTGGACTCTAAAGAATGAACAAGTGTGCTTGTTCATCTTTGCCAGCTCACTTGATAAAACCAAGCATGACTTAGTAGGTAACACAACATAAATGACTTGAAAGAAAAATATGAAATTAAAGATAGTGCAAATGCCAAATGGATTCAAAACAACATGAAAGTTGTAAATGTATTGCAAGTGGAGTCTTGGTCAGTTTGAGTTATTATGGATGAGTGGATTAGAGGGAAAGGGGATTCCCTATATACTAAACAATACTTGGGCATATGTCCAGATTCCAACCCAAGTGGCTTCACACAAGGACGTGTGGGGTAGATGGAGTCATGAGGGGATGTCCAACACTACCCCAACAAGGGTGTAGCCCACGATCACTTTCTAGTGGTTCCCGCTTCCTTTGCAAAATTTCCCCACGAGTCTTGAATTTTGATAACGTTGGATTTCCGTTATGTTTTCAAGGGATGTCAATTTTATTAATACGAGTTTTCTTAGTTAGATGTGAGAAATTAATTAGTGCACATTCCTGCTTTTGATTATTCCAAAGCTCAGGGCGAACCTGCGATGGGCAAGAGCATACACCGGAATGGCAAATGTTGATTCCAATTAAAGATTGTAAATGCACAAAAGGGAAATCATGAGACTAATTACCACGACAAAGAATATCTTTTCCCCAATCAAGCAAGGTCTCTTGGGTAATTCAATTGAGCAATGTCGAGTTATTATTCTTTTTGCCAAAAACAAAATAAGGCAAAAATGAGAAAAACAAATTGATTGATTTAGTTTAGTAAGAAAATGAAATCTAATCTAGAGCAAAAATAAAGAAACAAACCAAAGACAACACAGGCTTCCTCCAAATGGGCGAAGAAGGGAGTGGGAGTCGTAATCCCACTTGCTCTCTTATTAAAGTTTATTACAATGTTATTTAAGAAAAAGAAATACCTTTTGACACTTAAAAATGGATCAAAAAGGCTTACAAATGCTTGGGGAAGAAGAGGAATGAAGGAGGGGAAAGAAGGATAGACTTTGGGTGCTCTGGATGGCCAAAAACTCAAAATTTCGACAACATTCCCTCTCTTTTTCCTTCAACCTGCTACAAACCAACAATCTAAATGATTACAAACTATTAGATTAGTACAAAAATATACATAAAGTACAACCTACTTGGTACTTAAAGACATTTCAAAACAATTTTGTTTGTAAGTACTAAAAGGAATCAATCTAGCTCTAGGCTTAGAATGAACTTTAAAATGCTTTAGATCTAGTAAACATGCATCGCAAGGAAGATATGAATTGAACTTTGTAGATCTAACTTTTGCTAAGGATAAATAAAACCGAGTAACCAAAAAGAAAGCTTGATTATAAAAGAAGGAAAATGCTCAAGCTTTGAACTTTGTAGAAAACTTGGAAATGTCTGCAAGAGCAAAATAATATTAGATCCAAAGTAAAGGTATTGAAAGGGAAAGAAGATGCAACCGAGCTCACTTCCCTCTTTCAAAATGGTGATCTACACAGCTTGAAACATCTTACACAAGTGAGATTAAAACTAGTATATCTCTATTAAAAGAAACTAAGAGACCATTAGTACAACCGAATACGTCCTGCTACTCCTATATCTCTGATAACAAAATATAAATAAAAAAGTCAAAACTATGAATGTTTATCCTACATGCACTAAATGCCTTCCAAGCTAGATAAGCTACAAACTTAATGCAAAATCGAAAGTAGCAGGCAAGATATCACCTACCAACAACACAACATTCACAGAAGATTATTGCACTAGATGGACCTCCAAAGTCTTCAAATTTTATTCAAAAGATAGAAACATTACAGAGTACAAGAGCATAGCCCAACCTTTCGATTCTCAAACTCATCATGCCCAATACAAGAGGAAGCACTTTCTTTTATAGATTTTACACGCCCCAGGGGGGGCGCATCAAACTATAGATGGAGAGGGCGTGAGCATGAGAGGAATGAGGGATTCGCTTGAGCTTCATGAGATAATCATGGGAGATGTTGGAGTTGATTGGAATGTGGATGCACCACCTCTCCTAAGAGAGATACACCCTAACCCACACTTCACTTGCCACATATACATGACATGAGACAAGAAGGGTTGCACTTCCAATCATGGAGTGATTTGCTACCCACTCAATCTACTCCAAAACTCATGCATTATGTTTTCGTCTAATTTGCCTTTCATAAGAGACAAGATCACCACCTCATCAAAACATGTTTTGGCATGTTCCCTTGACTTTTGATTTTTGTCCTCTTGTCATTTTGTGTCTTTTTTAGTATTTTTTTTGACATTTTATTGCCATTTTAGAGAAAAATGCTTTAAATGATAATTTAATCATCTGAAACATTGGCAAAAGTGCGTTCTAGAGTAAAGGGGGCGCTTTGAGTGTGAAAACGAGCACCCCAATGGCAAATTCGGCCTACAGACCACACTTCTATCGCAATTTGAAACTTCACATTTAAACCATTAAAAATTGGCCTAGGTTTGCGAGAAAAAAATATTTTTCTCGAAACTTAAAAAAAAACTAAGGGGGACCTAGTGCAATGTTCATATGACTCAAAATAGTGTCTAGCATGTTTATATACATTGAGCCATAGACTTTAATAACCTCCTATGGCTTGGACACCCAATTAACCATTCTAGCTTTGGAGGAGAGAGTGAAAAACTTAAAAATTATACACAACTTATTCAATGAAGCATAATTAACAAGGGAAAAAACACCCTAGAATGGTAATTCAATGTCTAAGTCCTAGGAAAGCCAAGTCTGTTACAATATTGACCATGCTAGCACACTTTATTACAACATCCCCAAGGGGTATAAACATGCATTTTAAAAAAGGGGGGCAACAATTGGTCTTGATGAATCATGGAACTTCTGAGCACTGATAACGAACAAGGCACTTGTTCACAACTTCAATGACTCACTGAAAATACAATTCATGGACATGCACCTTCTGCTTCTGGTTTTTCCTTCAATTCATCTTCTTCCCCTTCTTCTAATGAGTGGCTCATTGATTTTGGAGTATCTTATCATATGGCTAAGGATAAAGCCATATTTTCTGCTCTAAATGAATGTAACACCAAACAAATATTTGTTGGTGATGATAGATCTTTGAATGTAGTAGGATCCGTGATGGTTCAACTAGATGATGGTCAATTCAATAATGTATTATCTGTTACAAGAATTTGCTGCAATTTTTTGTCAATCTATCAAATCACTCATTCTAGTGAAGGTAAGACGATAGAGTTTACACCTAAACAAGTTGTAATCAAGGATTTCAAGGACCTTAACCATGTCTTAGCAACAAGAATTATTGATGATATTACCAAGTTGTACAAATTCAGTAACTTTGGGTCAGCACCTTTTCCCTCACAGTTTTTATTGCTCATAGCAATGACTTGATCAAATTTCAGCATGAGCAATTTGATTATCTAAACTATCGCTCATTGCAACAACTATGTAATCAAAACATGGCGACGAGTCTTCCTCTCGTCTCTTGCATAGATGGTGTTTGTCCTGGGTGTGTTCTCAGCAAACATCATTGAGACAATTTTGAAAAGCGTGCCTCTTGGCACACCTTAACCCCCTTGCAACTTGTTCACAGTGATCTGTGTGGCCTACTTCCTTTTGCATCGAGACAATTTTGAAAAACGTACATCTTGGCACACCTTAGCCCCCTTGTAACTTGTTCACAATGATCTGTGTGACTTGCTTCCTTCTGCTTCTTTCTCTTGCTTCATGTAATTCTTAAACTTTCATTGATGACTTCTCCGACGTGCTTGGGATTCCCATAAAGATATAAAAGATTTCTAGGTAAATGGAAATAAGTTTATAAGTAACATTGCTTCCAAGTTTGTGAAATACTGACAGCTGCAACCCAAAGAATTTGTCAAATGTCAAAGAAGTTAACCTTATGAAATATAAATACTCCATAGCTTGCTCAAGATTATTGTAAACAACTCGAAATGTTGGACGAGGTCACAAGGTTCGAGTCACAGACCACAAACTACAGTGAGCCATGGATTTTGACAAAGTCATGGCTCCAACGTCCAACATCCTTTTGCTCATGCAACCTACTCTGCCTCTAGTCGAAAGACAATAGTCGTAGTCCTCACTCTTCGACTCTTCATCTGGTGAGCTTGCTGCTTGTTTTGAAGACCCCTGTAGCACTACCTCATGATACACTACAATTACCAGGACCCTCATCGCCTTCAACTCTCACAAATTGAAACATCGTCCCGTGGCTTGTTTTCCAGACTTGCAGTCACTCACAGAGAGTAATGATATATGCTGGATATGATTATCTCGAGTGAAAAGCCTCAAAAAATGAAAAACAACCGCCAAAAAAGTGTCCACGTGCAAAGACCTAGCAAAAAAGTGAAAAACAACCCCCAAAAAACAAGCCCGAACCCAACGAACTGGTCAGAATTCTTTAGGTTCGGTGAACCTTAATGTTGATTAGGTTCAACTTGAGGTTTGGCATTCAGGTTCGCCAAACCTAAACGAAGTTCGTAAATTTTTTTAGGTTCAACGAACCCTGTGACATAGCTGGTATCTTTCTTTCTTTACTTTATTTTATCATAGATTTAGTTCAGGCACTTTCTAGGTATGTGTTTGCACTCTCACATTGTATTGTAGTATTATACTGATTGTATCCTCCCATTGACCTACTTTTGTGGTTATTTGTTGGACATTAATAAAATGATCTTACCCTATCTTATCTACCTAAGTGCTCAATAAAACAATGCATAGGTGTGTTTTATTAGGACCTGCGGCCAAGGCTTTGGGACAGGTGGAATGTTCTTCAATATTTCTCCTTTGATAGCAGCCGTAATTGCTGGAACATGATGAGTGACTTTCTCTTCACCTACTTCTGCTGCAGTGGCTAGCAATTGCAGAGAAAGACAGGCTTCTTCTTTCTCCTTACTCGTTCCACTTACAAGAATTTGCAAGAAATTTAGCCATTCTGCTGGCGTGTACTCCACCTGCCAATTTTGTCAAACAATCAGTATCATATTGATATGATTCTTCAATCTACACAAAACACGAATCAGTCAAAAGGCTTAAATTGCTTGAAGAGGCTACCTGAAGAAGTGCTGCAAAAGCACCAGCTGCAGATGCACGAGCCGGACGCCAAGATACATTTCCAACATCCGGTACAACTAAGGCCTTTAGCAATGAATTATATATCTCCTGATTCAACTCCTGCATTGCAAAAGCAAATTAATGGTTAAAAGCAGTGGGAAACTTTTCATAGATGAGTGTGCCTGTAAGATTTTAGCCATTGGAAAACGTTGATACGAAAAGAACACAGCTAATATCATAACTCACCTCAGGAAGACAAACTGCAAGCTCTCCTAGCAACCAGTTGGCATTGGCAATAAGATAAGGTGAAGGTGAGGCCATTGAATACAGAGGCAGCACTCGAGTTTGAAGTAAAAGTGACACATGCTCAGGACCTTGAACTTTAAAAAACTGCAAAGAGAGAAAATTTAAAAAGTATTAAATTAAAAAGCAAACCAAATTTGGGAGGATGGAACCAAATGGACAAAGGTGATATAAACTTTCCAAAAGAAAAGTTGCAGTCTTAAGAAAATCTGGAATTACAGATCAAACCTGGACAAGGTCACCAGATAAATACCTCTTGAAGGCTTCCATATCCCAATAACACGCCATAGTAACTGCAATAAGCACCACATGAATATCATTTCTTCAGGATATTCAAGTGAATATATGAATGAACATTGAACTGTCAGTCACAATTTGAAAATTAAGCTGCTACTAGAATTGAAGACAAAGTGCTTTGATTGTTATCAGATAGAGTTGCCATTCGATAGCATATCATATTCGACCTTATCCCTTTGGCTGCCAGATACCTTTGAAATGACAGAGGTGACTTTCAGTTGTAGCTCCAGACTATCGTCAGGCTCAAAAAGAGCTCACTTACAAGAATAAAGTGACACAGGTTGAATAGAAAGGCCAAAAATCAGACATTCAAAACCTAAACAGGGTATTTTTCAAAACATGCTTTTGCTTGTCTAAAACAGCTCCCAGCCCCTTCTTTGACTAGACAGGTCTTTTCTTTATATTGAGAATAAAGTGCAGTAAATGGAGAGAATGGTGGGAATGAACACATTGAATATGCACAAAATATAATAGCAAGTACAAGCGTCGATAAGAATGCTTTGATTAAGGAAAAAGATACCTATGCTCTGGTATGAAGTGCTTCCCACCTCACACCTCAAGCCTCCCAAAAATTTGGTCTGAATAATAAACGTCGTTCTAGGTCATCAAAGTGCCAAGAAGTACCGAGGCAAGAATATGGATGATCTAAGTAGGCCTATTAGTACTATGGGTACCATTGTGGGAATCAATCAAGGCAAATCTAGTAAATTGAAAGATATCAAGGAAATCAATTTTTCTCTCGAGTTATATTTACATTCTTCCATTAGTTTATCATGTCTATTGATATCCATTTTGCAGAATGCATTAAGTAATTTCTCAGCTCTATATAAAGTAAAAACTCAGACACAATGAACAGGGATTAACCATGCTAGAAGAAAACCGTTTTTATGCTAAAATGTCCGTGTACTTTGGGTGCAGAGGTAGAATATATAGGTCACATAATTTCAAAGGAGTCAAGGTTGATCCAAATAAAATTAAGGCAATTACAAAATTGCCAAAACCAAAAAATGTGTCGAAATTGAAGGATCTTTTGGGATTAACAGAGTACTACCAAAGGTTTATAAAACATTATGCACATCTGGTAACCCCAATTTCTAACATGTTAAAGAAAAAAGATAATGACTACCATGTAAACTTTCCAGTGCATAGGTGACTTTAAACGATGCAGAAATTTAAATTCTGAACATTGCATCAATCGCACAATAGGTGGAAACAGTTGATTTCAGATGCATAATTAATAATCAGATTTTCATTCCTTAATCAAAGCTTACAAGGAAACCTATGCAAGCTACTGAAACCTAGCTGTACACCTGGTCAAACCACCCTAGAATCTACGTCACCTAACACGAGGACACGGGACATGGAGGACACATGAACACAAGTGTCAGACACAGGACACTGCAACCCCGGAAGCAGAACACAGGGAACAAGATATATATATGAAAATATAGACATATAGAGGACACATGGACACAAGTGTCAGACAGTACACTGCAACCCCAAAAGCAGAACACGTGGAACAAGATGTATATATATACAAAAATGAAAATATAGACATATAGATCCAAATTTTTTAGAAACTAAAACATTCACAAATATTCAATACAGATTACAAATTCGCAAATCACAATGCATATGTCATAGACTCATAAAATTAGAATTTAGGACCATAAATTGCCAATTGGAGATTTTTCATTAAGTCATCAAAATCAAAATGTATTACATAGGTTTTGACATGCCACCGACAAATACAAAATAGGGTAGATGGAAGAATCTCATCTATCAATAGTCCTCAATGTCGGAATCAAAAAAATCAGTATTACTGCCACTGCTCTCTCCTCCATCATCATTGTCCTCCTCTTCCATGCCCAATCCAGGACCTGCATCTGTTGGTGTGGAGGATGACCCCTCAAGAGGTTCACCATCATAAAAAGTGACCGTCTCTATCACTAGATCATTAAGATCCATGTTGGCTAATGCCAACTCAATGTTGTTGTCCAAACCCATACCATCAAGAAACACATCCCACATCTTTGTCTTTCTCGATTTCCGTGCAACTAGTTTTCTCAATTCCATGCAGTGGATTCTTCAGTTTTTTGGTAAGTAAATTTGTGTTGTAAGTCTACAGAAAGTTCATTTTGTTGAGTATATCGTACTGTTGTGCTTGATGGAAACAGTGGAGGTTTCCTTGTAAGCTTTGGAATATTAAGGAAAAGGCTGATTTGAAGGAGTACCAACATATGTTGAATATTTTATGCTTTTGTTGTCTGTTTTCCAGCTATATGCATGATTAACGCATGCTGAGATTTATTTCTGCTATTAAGTAAATTTGAATATCTTAATTTTTTTGATAAAAAGGCATACGACAACAATCACCTACGGGACAAAAAATTAGCATGGTATCTGTTACCAACTATTTTGTACAATAGTTGAACTTCCGTTGAGCCACCAGTTGATGAACATGGTCAATGTTCATATCCAGTGCAGTAGAGGTTCAGAATGTTTTGCCTAGCCAATTTTGGCTAGTCATTTTTATTTTTATGCTGAAATGACCATGCCCCATGGGGTTTTTGTAATAAAGTGTACTAGTAGGGGTTTTGAGTGGCTCGGTGTTATAGCTCAAAATGACACATCTCTGCCTGTGACCACTTTCCCATGATTTCGTCGCATGTCGACACTTCATGAAAAGTCATTGAAAAAACACCTAACTTGGAGGACTCATATCTTGAGTTCTGTAACTCCGTTTGACCTCATCTTTGCACCGTTGGAAAGATATTTCTGTTAGCTAAAACTTTCCAGAAGACACCAAAGTCTGAAAATGCCTAGAAATACCCTAAAAATGAGCTTTTTTGATGTGTACGCATGTTTCCTTAAGGAAACCTGCGTACGTATGCGACTTGCTATATATAATACTCGCATACGCCTTAAATACACGACTTTCTGCATTGCTACCCACGTATACCTCCTCGTGTATGTGACTGTTGTTTCTGTAACCCGCGTATGCCTCCTGAAAATGTCAAAAAAATACGTATTTTGAAATTCGGGTAGTTTGGGTAGTTATGCAATTGACTCCTTCAGTTGTAACTACTTTGTCTTCGACCCTAACTCTTCATTAAGCATATAAATAGAGGTAGGGAGGTCCATGAGAGGAGACTTGAATCTTTGCATTGTTATCCTGGAGGATTTGGATCTCTCTTTGCCCACACCTTTGCCCTAGAAGCTTTCTCCTTGTGTTGCAGAGCTTGGAGGCTGAGTTCCTTGGAGAAGAGAAGCAGCAGAACAAGATCAAGGTTTCGTGAGGTGCCGAACTTGAAGAGAAGGTATACTTGTACTTGTTTTCAAGATTAATAAAGATGTGATGTCCTTCTTCTTCCCAAATCATTGTTCAATGTGTGATTGAATCTTTATTTATGATCAGATTTTGATGTTAATCAGATTATTATTTCATGTTTCTTTGATTATCATTAATTTATATGTGGTCATATTGGTTTGAGGACGGTATAATTTATTTTGTAGGTCTCTTGGGGCAAGATGAGCAAGAAGAGGATTGAAGGGCTGCTTAGATCAACCTTCGTTTGGTTAAGGTATGAACTATTCCAATCTCAGAATCTTGCTTGTATTTACTTGTAGAACCATTTGCATCCACCTTTCAACCCCAGTACGTTGATGGCCTCAATATAGAAATTGACCAAGAACAGTGAACAACCCTAAGAATAAGACCAACAACTTCCTCTTTCCAGCAAACCTCCTCAATCTCTCTCTTTTGCAGTTACTTGTGTGAGAGATATATCCAAATGAGGGAGGCGCCTCACCTATTTATACTCATCAAGTTAGTGACTCAATTACCTAACTAGGTCGGCCTAGTCCTTTAATTAGGACCAACCTACCTAAGAAGACTCAAAATTACATTTATATAATAATTTTGTGGGTATTTTGACCCGACATACAACGGAGGTTTTACCTCATGACTTTTACATGACCAAGTACAACAATGGCATTTCTGAGCGGAGGAATAACATCTCCGGAAGAAGGAATAATAAAGGTAAAATAAAAACTACAATAAAATATCTTCCGAAGTTACATCTCTTTAATAGGCGTTGCCTATTGTATATGAGACTATCACACGTCTTCCAAAGTTCAGCATTGAGCAACAAGGTGTGTGTAGAGGGTGCACGCTTGGCAAGCATGCCAAGGCTACTTTTCTGAGTAGTGAACATAAATCTAAGAGCAACTTAGATCTAGTGCATTCAGATTTGTGTGGACCAATGTTAGTAGCATCAATCACATGAAACATGTACTATGTTTCCTTCATTGATGACTTCTCTCGGAAAACATGGATCTACTTCTTGAAGAACAAGGATGAAGTCTTAAGCAAGTTTCATGAGTTCAAGGCTCTTGTAGAGAATCAGACAGTGAAGAAGATCAAGGTTTTGAGATCGGTCAATGGGAGTGAGTATACCTCCAATCATTTCGTGGAATTTTGCAAGGATGCAAGAATCAAGAGGGAGTACATAGTTCCTTACAACTCGTGGCAATATGGGGTTGCAGAGCAGAAGAACAGATCCATCATAAGGGTCACTAACGCCATGATACGTGACCAAGACTTGCCGATGTTTCTAAGGGCATTGTTGCCGCCTTTCACACACCTCGGGGGAACGTGACAAAAATCTTCAAGCCAATCGATGTGTCCTTGGGGGCATGTGTTGAATCAAGGTTGCGATGTTGTTCTTGACTCTTCCGTTTAGGCCAACTGCTAATCGAAGCCAAGGAGGGTAGACCCTATTAGTTTCTAGGGTTGTTAAGGCTTAGTGTGATGATTTATGATGGAATAAGTTATTTAGGAGTTTGACGAAAATATTGGAACAAGATATTGCAATAATATATGTAAGCACGACAATATGTAAATTATCTCAACACGTGATAAGTAATTGATCTTAAAGCAAATGATTGTGTGATAACAAAGGGAATACCAGTGCCAATAATGGAGTGGAAAAAAAGGTAATGTTGTTATAGTGCTGAGAAATGTGTTGTGAATGCTCTTGGTCAGTTTAAATTATTGTGGAAGATGAGTGAATTAGATTAGGGGGCTCCAAATATACCCTAAGGTACGAGGAGCATGTCCAAAACCCTTATCTGATGCGGTTTCACACGAAGAATATGTGGGTTGGATCGATGTCTCTGAGATGTGTCCAACACTACACCAACAAGGGTGTAGCCTGACGGTATCCCGAGGTCACTACCCAGTTGTTCCTACTTCCTTTGTGAACTTTCCCCGCAATGGATTAATTCGAGGCGTTGGATTTTCTCCTTGGGAGGTTAATTCAAATGTGAATCTTTCTTAACTAGCCACTCTCGTTGTTTTTTATGCAGCCAACTGTTCGGTTGATCCGCAGTGGTGCAGAGCATACACAATGGAGTCTTGTTGGTTTTAAGGATTTAAAAAAAAATTTGTTTATTTGTTAGAAAGGAAAATTTAACCTCCAATAATCTCTTTCGGTTCAAATGAACCTCAATCGAGAAAGCAAGCAGGGGTTAATTTTAAACAAGAAGAAAAATTAACACAGTGAACTAAAAAATCAAAGGTTTTCTAATTACACCTACCACGCATCTATTTTCCCTTTCGGGTAACTAAAGAAGTCGTGGGGTTAGTATTTGTATTACTCTTGATCAAATAAATATACAATGAATGCACAAATCAAAGTATACTATTCTGCAAAAGAAACTAAACTAAAACAGGCAAAACATGAAAAATGGCACCGACACGGATCCCCCTTGGGGGGATGAGGAGTTGGCTCTGAAGAGCCTACTCAAAATATTTTTATGAAGTGGTTTACAAAAAAGGTCGAAGAGGAATGCTCTTTGGTCCTTGTTATCTGGGATCCAAAGGCTTACAACAGGTAAAAATTTAACCAATATTGGAAAGGGGAGCTCCGAGAAGCCTTGAATGGCTTAAATCTCCCAAAATCGAGTAGCACCTCCTCCTCTTTTTTGATGGACCTGCTAAAAACCAGCGAGTTATTAAATCCAAAAGATGCTCAAAAACATCTTAAGAGTGTCTTTGAACATCCTAGAACATTTCTAAAAAAAACCTAAGTTAAAAATTGATAAAATTGCAAAAATAAATGACCAAGGAAAGCAATCTTTCCTTGGAATCTTGACTTTCCTTTTGGGCATTCGATATAATGTGCACCTATTCAAAGGAAACTACTTTTGGGAGCAAGCTTTAGATCTACTATTAACTACTTGCACCAAAGAGACTTCCTATACCTAGATCTATTCTTGAGATGTGATCAAATTTGTGAACTTTTAGATCTAAGCAAAAATACTCTTATGAACTAGATCTAATCTAAACAATATATTAGCCTTTTGAAATGCTAGATCTAATCAATAAGAGAGTAACCAAGTAACCAAAAGATTGGTTTTAAAATTTGAAGTTGAAGAAGGTGAACGAAAGCCCCCTCTTTGAAATGGGCAATTAAAGATACTTGCAAATTTGCAAATGGACTAAGTTTTTCTCAATAAGATGGAGGGTAAGGCAAGTAATCAAGATCCCTTACAAATCCACCGAGATCCCTATAGGAACCTTCACACTTGCACAGACTTGTCAAGATATTAGTGAAATTCTAAACTGAAAATAAAAAGAGAATACTCATAATTAAATGGGCATACAGATCTTAAATCTTAGATCTAGATACTTCAATTGAATAATGAAACAATACCATTCAATTTTCTGATTAATCCTAATCCTTCATTAGGCTAAGATAGACAAGAAAGACAATATGCAAAATATCACTCTACGGTTACCTCAGTCAGCACATGAAACCATGAACATCCAGCTGACAAAGACACAAGATGGACCTCCAAAGCCTTCTTTCATTAATCAGAAAAATATAACAAAGCAAATACACAAGAGCAGAGGTTTCACCATTCATGTTGAAAGAAGGAGAATTGCCTTGCTTAAATAACCAAGAGAGACCCAGGGGGGCTGATACCTACACTAGCAGAGGGAGTCGAGTTGAGCTGGGTTGAGTTGAAGTGAGTTAAAGGGGAGTGGAACTGGAGAGGCAAATGCCACCTCTCCTACCAAACTCCACCAACCCATTTGTCAGTTGCCACTTCGCTCAAGCGTGAGCCTTGAGGGTGGCGTCATCTCCCATGCACGAGCTCTTTACCAACCTCATTCGTATCACCTCAAACATATGATACATTATCACACTATAACTTTAACCAAGGTTTTAATACCCCTCACATGGATGAGGAGTCCAACACATTCGCTACCTTGATTTGGGTTGGCGTGAAGAATATGTAGTTGACATCATCTTATAAACCATTTGCCACTTTAAACTTATAACCAAAGTTTTAAAGTCTTTCACATGGAAGAGGGTCGCATGACATGGGGGACCCATTGACATGTCAACCCATGAATAAAACAAATTAAATTTTGACTTTTAAAAAATTTGACTCTAGTGCCAAATAGTTGCACTTTTAGCATTAAAATGCCAATTTGATGCTCCGTTAATTAACTAATGCTCCACGAGATGTTTTAGTAGCCCAAATCATATGAAAAGTGGCCTATAGGGTAAAGATGATGCTCTAAGTATGAAAACAAGCATTCCCATGCCAGAAACGGACTTCGGACCCATTTTTATTACACTTACAAATTTTTTAATTAAACCCATAAAAAATGGCCTAATTTTGTGAGAAAAAATAATTTTCTCATAAATGCACAAAAACCTAGGGGGGGCTAGCACATGTCCATACGACTCAAAATCAATGCCTAGCATGCTCATATACATTGACACGTGAGTTGTAATAAATTCCTAAAGCCTAACAACCAAGACGACTATTCCAGCTTTGGAGGAGCAATGAAAAACTCAAAAATTATGCATCACTTATTCAACATTACATAATTGACAAGGGAAAAAAAGCCTTGGAATGATCGGATTGGTGTTTAAGTCTTAGAAAGCCCAACTCTTTACAAATTCATCATGCTAGCACACTTTATTACAACTCCCCCAAGGGGGTATGAAAATGCGGTACAAAAATAAAAAGGGGCCTAGAAGGCCTGATGAACCTCTGAACTCTAATCATGAACAAGTAACCTTGTTCAAACCTTGTCAGCTAACTTGAAGTCCAACTAAGTATGACTAAGACGGTAACATGCATTAGCATGCAATGCAACAGTTTAAATCCAGAATTGGTGTCTTCAAAGGATTTTGGGAGACATGACACCAAAGGAGGCATTCATTGGAGTGAAATCAAAGGTGAGTCAATTTTGCATCTTTGGTTGTTCAGATTACATCCATATACCAGTGGAGATGAGGACCAAGTTGGAGCCCTCCAACAAACAGGTTTTATTTGTTGACCCCAATGAGAATTCAAAGGCTTATAAGATCTATATTCCAAGAGAAAGGAAGACAATTGTACGATGGCCTTAGCACGATAGTACCTTGCCCAACTCCCCGCACAAGGGGCAAGTTGGCATGGGCTTGCCCAAGCTGCCAAAATGGACTTGGTGGCACGACTTGACAAGGCCCGCAACGCAATTAGTTCGCATGCAAAGACATCGAGGTGGGTGCCCACATTGGGTTGTGCCACACTCGAGCACTTAGGAAGGAAGGTGACCCAACAATTAGTTGTGGACTCGACAAGCAAGCATGCCAGCTAGATGGGTTGCGGATGCATGAGGCTTGGCTAGAGCAGGTCATCCACAAGCATGTGGGATGTGCGCCCAAAGAGCTCACACACCCAAGTGTTGCGGAAGAAAAATGAGGACAAGAATGTCGACTTGGTAAGGAAGGCGCCCAACGTATCTTGTACTCCATGCCACATGGTGAGTCGGTCGGTTCAAGCAAGTGGGCCAAGGGACGCTTGCGGTGTGGACCTTGACATATAAATGGGCAAGTGGAGGCAAGACAAAGGGAATCCAAGGAAGGATAATCAACCAAGTTGATGGAAAAAGTTCGGGTATGAGAGACCGTTGCATAAGAGTTGTTTTTGGGGCACACCTACCCTTCCTCTGGTGGCACCCAAAGGAGGGCGTAGTTGCCTTTGGCAAGGAGCTGCAAGAAAATGTTGGGGTTCCTCTTGGACAGGCTTGGAAGACTAAGATATCAAACATGTCCAAATAGGCCACAGTGTCCCATGTCATCATGTCGAACACAGACACGTCCTAACACGATGTCGAACACTTGTTTTGGACGTGTCCTGTTTAGGAAATGTGTTCGACACTGTGGCAGGATGTGTCCCAAAATCAGAACACCGTGTCCCTAAAACAAGACACTTCTAACCCAAAAAAACTGTAAAAAAACAATTTTATCCTCATTCATTCACATTTTTCAATGAGGATTGAGCTCTAAGAGAGGTTTTTTTGCAGGTGAAGAGCATTAGAAAGTTTTCCATCTTGATCTACGCCTTTTTGTATTTTCCAATGGCATTCTGACATCTATGTAATACATTTTGATTTTGATGACTTAATGAGAATTATGATTCAGACATCTATATAATAGAACATTTTGATTTTGATGACTTAATGAGAAATTTTATGAGTCTATAAGAAGCCACTGTACTGATGGAATTATAGCCCCCCGTGTTTGTCATCATTCTCTTTCTTTGTCTGCAGTTTGTGATGTATTTTTATTATTCTTCCATATACATTTACATATTACATTGTCTGGCTCTTGGTTGTGATGTATTTTTATTATTCTTCTATGTACATTTGCATATTACATTGTCTGGCTCTTAGCCTCTCAAATCAAGATAGGGAGCACACCAATAAGTATTCTTTGGGGGCATATTCCACAAACAACATCACAAGAGGATTCAATTCAGATAGGGGAGGTTACCCTTTATTTCTATCCCTGCACATGGCATTCAATCTAAGTGGCATAATCTAAAATATAAAGGGTATTTAGTAATGCGAAAAGATACTAATAGGGTGCGGCCCCATTCATGTAATCTAATCAAATAGAAATGGTCCTATTTTTGTTGGCTTTCTTATTTCTCTAGTGGGCATCCAATAGTGGGGACAAGGGAAGCTAATCACCAGCCTTTTCCCTTGTTTCAATAATGGAGTGAGACCTATCCTTTTCTGCTAATGGGGGTTTCAGTTAGGTCTATCATTGACATATGCATTGTGATTTGTGAATGTGTAATGTGTATTGATTGTAATTTCTATTGAATATTTGTAAACGTTTTAGTTTATACAATAATTTGGATCTAAATGTACATATAGCCCGGTGGGCTAGCTCAAGTGGTTGAGTGTTGTAAGTTGTGAGCAAAAGGTCTGGGGGTCAAATCCCCAGGAGGTTATACATTGCTATATAAGGGCCTCACTTGATGTTCCCATCGGGCTAGCTCTGTAATCAAAGCGAATGTGTGAGGACCCTTCAGGTGGGCCCCCTATGCGTTGTTCCTGTGGACGTAACAAGCCATGTTGAGGGTAGGTGAACCACAATATATATATATATATATAATGTGTCCTTCGTGTCCTAATTTCGGGGGTCGTAGTGTCCGTGTCGGACACTCATATTCTCGTGGCCTTTGTGTTAGGTGACTTAGTTGGCAAACCTTCGAGCTAGGAGAAGAATGCTCACAAAAGTATTGTGGAGGCTTTTGTGCCTTAGGCAAGCCTCCTAGAGAGGCGCATCTGGTGGAAGGTAGGTGGGTAACAGACACTTGGACGAATCAGTTGACTTAGGCATTGCGAGTAGGCATGTGCAGACTAGCTAACCGAGAGAGCTCCGGAGTAAGCTCAAGATGACTTGTGGGCAAGGCTGCGATAGGCTATAGCTTGTTAAACATGCAACACAATCTACGGCAAACTTGGTTTTTGCAAAGGAACATGGCGCGAGCAGAAGGGTAACCCATGGGCAAAGTGTTAGACGAACTGCAGGTTGTGGAACTTTGGTTGCAGAAGTTGTTGCTAAGAGCAGAGGTTGTATCTAGCAACACTGTGGTGCTACAGCAAGAAGACAAGACAAAGTGCGGTTCCTTTGAGAGTATGATGCTCTGCAGTGGGTTGGCTTATTGGGCACCCCTGTCTCTTGTAATTGTTGTAAATGTAACCTTTGTACCAATATAAATGTAAAAGGGTATTAGGCATGCTGCAGGGGTGTTGCCCTCCCATATCTCTATGTATCTTGTAATTGGCCAAGTGTTGGAACTGTTGGATCTGCTAACATAAGTAAAATTGGCTCAAGTATAAGATAACATGTGTAACAAACGTAGAAGTGTAATCAATTCCATAGGTTAGGCGTAGTTTGCCGAAACACCTATCGGGCTAGTCTCACCCTCGGCAAAGGTCTGAGCAATGCTGCATGGGTCAATGGAAGGAAAAAAATTGAGCCTAGCCACTGGCACCTATGACAAGTGGTATCAGAGCAAGCTTACTCTTCACCAAGCAGACAAGTTGCCACGAAGTGTCACAGATGAGAAGTCGTTGTAGCCGAAATAGTTGCGGAAGACACTGGGACAAAGTCCTGCCAAGGGAATTTGGGTGTTGCAGGAAGACTATTGGAAGAGAGTTGCAGATGTAGCATGCACTTGGAAGCAGCTGAGTAGTAGGCATGTAAGTGACTTGAGTCAATTGACAGTGAAGGGCCTAGAAAGGGCCATTCGTTGCAACAGAATTACAAGAGTGAATTTTTGCAGCAAGATGGGCACTTGGTAGGATTACGCCTATGTTGCAACACCACTTGGCAAAGGAATGCCTAGTTCATGACAGTGGTTTCCAAACGTGGTGCAAAAGGTTCGTGGACTGACAAGGATGTGAAAGGAAGGGCTAAGATGCGCTTAGACTTGGAAAACTTGGAGAAACAATTGGAGGACTTGCACCAGTAGTATACGACGTTGCCAGGACGACAACAAAGTCAAGTGGGGGAGGATGCCATGGCCTTAGCACGAAAGTGCCTTGGCCAGCCCCCCACACAAGGGGCAAGTTGGTATGGGCTTACCCAAGCTACCAAAACGGACTTGGTGGCATGATATGAGTCATGACAAGGCCGCGACATCGTTAGTTAGTATGTGAAGCCATGGGGGTGAGTGCCCACATTATGTGGCACCACACCCGAGCGCATGGGCTAGCAGGAGACCCAACGATCGGTTGTAGAGTCGACAAGCAAGCACATTGGCTGGATGGATTATAGTTGTATGTTACTTAGGTGGAGCACGTCACCAGCAGACATGTGGGACGTGCACCCAAGGAGCTTGTTGCCGCCTAATTTGCACCTCGAGTCACGTGGCAAAAACCTTCAAGCCACTGGGTGCGACCTTAGGGCAAGTTCCGACCAAGTGTTGTCACCTGATACTCAGCTCCTCCATTTGAACCAACTCCTAGCGAAGCCAAGGGGGTGGTCCCTATAAAAAGTAAAATCTAAAGCTTTTATTCTACGAAAAAAAAATTGATTCTAGGAGTTAATGTGAAATGGACAAAATATCACAACGGACTAGTGGAAGGTAGAAATCACATCAACAACATATGATAGTGTAAACAACATGCACGCCATCTTGCAAAATTTGATTAAGCATGGAACATAATATAGACCAGTGCCGATGAATAATGGAGTGATTGTAAAAGTCGAGTGTTGTATCGCGTAAGTATTGCAGTTGTCTCGTTGGTCAGTTTTAAAATTATTAGTGAGTGATTAAGGGAGTGGGTTAATTATTGGTCGATATTATTAAAATGGTAATAATATGGATTATTAGAAAGGAGATGGGATTCCAAATATACCCAAGGGGTACGAGGAATATGTTCGGAATTACTTAGAAGTGGTTCTCACAGCAAAATGTGGGCTAAACTAGAGTCGCAAGGGTGTGTCCAACACTACACCAAATGAGGATGTAGCCTGACCGAGCCCCGCGATCACTACTTAGGGTTTCTCGCTTCACTTGAAGACTTTGCCCACAACTTAGTAATATTTGACAAACGTCGGATTTTCGTTTGGGAATCAATTTTAAAAGATGAGAATCATTACTAGTCACTCGGATCCTTTTCTGATACAACCAATTGATCAGACAAAGTTGAGTGGAGGTAGAGCATACGAGGATAAGAGTCTTGTTAATTTTAAGGATTTTTGAACATAGCTTGTTTGATTAGAAATGAAAACCCAAGAATCTCTTTCTAGATATAGTACTCGAGCAAGCCCTTAGCAGTGTACCGTACTCAAGAAAGCAAGGGGGGTTATATTAAACACTAAAGAAACAAAGGAATGATTTTCTAATTAATTCCTACCACGAATCTCTTTCCCCCTTTCGGGATACTGGAGAGAGCGTGGGCTAAGTAATTCTTTATTTTTGATAACAATTAGAACAATAAACAAAAAATAAAAGTTGAACTAACTAACCATCAAAAATCACGAAAAATGCGCCGACGCGGATCCCCCTAGGGGGGATGAGGAGCGAGCTTTGATGAGCCTACTCAAAACATTATTTACTTTTTACAATGATAAAAAAGTGCACTTTGGTCCTTTAAATCCGGATCCAAAGGATTACAACAACTTGAAAAATTGAAACTTTATGAAAAGGAGAGCTTTGTTAGTCTTTTTTCTCTTCAAGTTTTTGATATGTTGTTAGAGCTTCCTCCACTTTTTTCGTTAAACCTGAAAAAACAGCAAGCAAACATTAATTAAACATGCCCCAAAACACTTTAAGAGTGCTTCAGAAAATTACCAAAAAAACGCCAAAATTTTTCTAAGTAAAACTAAAAATACAAGTGAAAAATGATTTAGAAAGTGAGCTAAAAAGTTGCTTTCTCAGGGTCTTTGTTTGCTTCTTAAAGATAGCAAGCAAATCAGAGCACTAACTTGCTAGATAAGAAATTAAAATCAAATACTAACTTATTAATCAAGCCTTTTGTTTTTACGAGATAGATAACTTGAAATAAGGAATCTAGTAATCTAGATTTGAACTAAGAAATGATAATGCCTTGAAACCTTTAGTTAGATCTATAAAAAAAAACAATTTAAGATCTATTTATGACTATAAATTTAATTATAGATCTAAAAATGCTTTTTCAAAATAAAAGAACCGGAATGATAAGAAAATATCAGGAGAAGGAGAAGTGGAAAAGCTTGGAGAGAAAAGGATCCTTGAGCCTTCACTTGTGGTGTGCCTAGGAACTTTTATCTGCAACAAATATTGTTAGAAACAAGAAAGGTAGAGAGATCAATCAAGATCTTCCATGTCTCCTATCACGGCAACCTAAATATCAGACACTCACACAACATAGATCAAATGTAGGAGCATACATGTTCAAAAATCGATATAAAGCATTCATTCATATCTCTAAATACTTATGCTCAATAGTTTAGCTCATTAAACAAAATGTTTAAACTATATCACCAAGACGATACCAACCCTCAAGTAAACTACATAAGATTGAGTGCATGCATAATGGTTCAAATACGAGTTACCTCCCTACAACTGGAAGATAATACATTCACTCAACCATGGTACAACACAATCCAGACCTCCAAAGTTTCTTTATTTCTCAAATGAATACAAGTTACAAAGTGCAAGCTCTTCCTGGTTCATTCCAACTAACTTGAAGGGAGAGAGCAATGCTTCATTTATAGCTAAGGCAGGCCCACGGGGGCACAACCGCCACTGAAGATATACTGGGCGTCAACATGAGAGAATCAAGGGTAAACAAGGGTTACAACTGAGGTGGGACTAGTGTGGTAGGCACCACCTACTAATCACCAAACCTCTCATCAAACGCCACTTCACGAAGTCACCAGCCATGAGAGAGAGGGCGCAACCTCAAGGAGATAGTCACTCGTCACCTCTCAAATAGACACTGAAGATGACGCTTTGAACAAGGAGAGAACTCGCCCTCAATGAAGGAAGTCGACTGCAACTGATTTCAATCAAATCGGACAAGAATCCATTAATTTAGGATTTTGGATATTCTCTCCAATTTAATTAATTTTTAATTTTATAATTAATTTTTTTATTTTTTGGAGACTTTTGACTTAAGTGATAAATTTATCATTTAAAACTTAGGAAAAGTGGGTTTAAAGGTATAACGTGTGATCTGAGTTAGAAAAAGAGCACCCTTATGGAAAAATCTGACTTATGACCACACTTTTATTACATTAATAATTTTCCCAATTAAACTATTAAAAAATAGCCTAAGTTAACGAGAAAAAATATTTTTCTCAAAACATGAAATAAAACCTAGGGGGACCTAGCACATGTCCATATGACTCAATAACCAGCGTAGATCCAAATCTTAGGCTCTATCAAGCGCCGAGAGGGATCAAATCTCTTCTTAGATATCCATTGATATCTTTTTAGTTTAAGGTCCACATATATTATTATTACTATTTAATATTATTTATGGTCCACATATAGTATTTATTATTTTTTTTGTTTTGTTAGAAATGAACATTACAACATTTCCCCATGGTTTTAAGACCATATGCAATGCCTTGTAGATGGTCTTAAAACCATATGCAAGGCCCTACTAAACCATGTACAATAAAACCATGGGTTGTGTAGGAGGCCTTGCACACGGTTTTAAAACCATCGGGAAGGCCCTCCTTAACCATGTATAATAAAACTATGGGTTGTTTAAAAGGCCTTGCAAATGGTTTTAAAACCATGTGGACATGGTTTTAAAACCATGTGCAAAGCCAACATTTTTTTGTGGATAATTCAATTTTTTATTTTTTATTATTTTGTTAGGTAGAAACATTACAACATCTCCCCCATATTGTGTTTTTCCCTGATCAACATTTTTTTTACAGATAATTAAATTTTTACTTTTCTATTGTTTTGTTACTTAGGAATATTACAACGTCTTTGAAAGGGATTGGCATTTCAAAGAACAAAAGTGAGAGTAGAAGAACTAGAATGACTAAACAGTCACTTCTATGCAACTATTTCAAATCGCTTCAATTTAAAAAAAAAATAAAGTCAAGTGTATGGTGCATATATACTGCTAACAATATTTATTATGCAGCATCTTAATAAATACTGCGTCACCAGCATTATGGGTAGTTGGATCTCAATCTATTTGAGATTCAAATATTCACAGTATTGCTGCTGTAGCATTTATTACTCTACTGCATGTAAAATATTTTTTTGCCTATATATGATGACCTAACCACAGTAAAGGAATAAATTTCCAAAAATTGACAGCGACCATATGCATTTCAAATTGAGAGAAAAGAGAATCCATAGGATCTTTAACTAGTGCATTACATGTTTTCCATTAAGATATTTGAGAATGCAATTCAAAGTATTAAATGCTTTAAAAAAAAGGTGTC
>LPNX010807525.1:104907-116566 GCA_001517045.1 Pseudotsuga menziesii
CATAGTATTCACTTTCACTATTATTTTTTGCCGACATGTTAGTAACGTTACATCACGTTACATCACGTGACATCACGTGACAAGATCTCCCCCATACTGGGCTGTAGAGCGCCTCTCGGCGCAATAATGTCTAGCATGTTCGTATACACAAAAACATGAATTTTAATAACCTCCTAAGGCCTAATAACCGGATTGATGTTTAAGTCCTATGAAGCCAAGTTCTTTACAAAAAACCCATGCTAGCACATCTTTTAAAACTTCCGCGCAGGGTATGAACATATGGCTTAAAAAAACAAACAAAAAATGGGGCCTTAGAAGGCCTAAATAGACTTCTGAACTCTTCAAATTGAACAAGTGTTTGTTCATCTTTGGCGGTTCACTAAATGTCCAGCTAGATGCAACCTAGTCGATAACAAAGCCCACATGCCCAAGTGTTGCAGACGAAAAATGAAGATGGGTGCATCGACTTGGCAAGGCAGGTGCCCGACGTGGTTTGCACTCCACGCCACTTAGTGAGTGGGTCGGTTGGTGCAAGTGAACCAAGGGACGCTTGCAATGCGAACGCTCACATATAAATGGGCAAGTGGAGGCCAAAAAAAAAGGAGCATCCAAGGAAGGATCATTAACCATGCTATTGGCACAAGTTCAGTTCTGAGAGACAGTCGCACAAGAGTCATTTCTAAGGCACACTGAGGCATGCCCCTCCTCTAGCGGCACCCAAAGGAGGGCGCAATTGCCTTTGGCAAGGAGTTGCAAGAAAATGTTGGGGTTCCTCTTGGACAGGCTTCGAAAACCTTCGGGTTAGGAGAAGAATGCTCACAGAAGTATTATGGAGGCACTCGTGCCTTAGGCAAACCTCCTAGAGAGGCACCTCTGGTGGAAGACAGGTGGGTGACATACACTTGGACAAATCAACAAACTCAACAAACTTCACCTAACTGGCTAACCGAGAAAGCTTCGGAGCAGGTTCACGGCTACCTCTAGGTAAGGTTGTGGTAGGCTGCAACTTCTAAAACGTGCAATAGAGTCTAAGGTTGACTTGGTTTCGACAAAGGCACATTGTGTAGGTAGAAGCGTAAGCCCTGGGCAAAGTGTTAGACAAACTGCAAGTTGTGGGATGTTGGTTGCAGCAGTCGATGCGAAGAGCAGAGGTTGTAGCTGGAAACTCGACGATGCGTCAGCAATAAGTGTCAAGACAAGACAAAGTGTGGTTCCATTGAGAGTATGAGGCTTTGCGGTGGGTTGGCCTGTTGGGCCCCCCCGCCTCTTGTAAATTATTGTAAATCTAACCTTTGTACTTATATAAATGTACAAGGGTATTAGGCACGCCTGCAAGGGTGTCTCCCTCCCACATCTATGTGNCACCCCCGCCTCTTGTAAATTATTGTAAATCTAACCTTTGTACTTATATAAATGTACAAGGGTATTAGGCACGCCTGCAAGGGTGTCTCCCTCCCACATCTATGTGTATCTTGTAACTGGCTACGTGTTGGAACTATTGGATGTGTTAACTTAAGTAAAATTGGCTAAGTATAAGATACATGTGTAACAAAGGTATCAGTGTGTTATCACATATATAGTAGCCAAGCTACCATATTCTATTTTTCAGACACAGTACATTTTTCAGCTAGATCTCTTACATATGAGATGCTGAGATGAGCATTTCTGATGGATCTTTTTTGTATTAGTGGACTATTGTACTCTCCCATGCCAGGACTGAGTCTCAGGACACTCAGATTTGAGGACCGATATAGCCATTTATGTTATTTCAGAGCAGTAGTGGAAGCCCAGTGTTATATTAGTACTTTCTCATTGGATACATGGTCTTTCAGATGGATTATATTGCATGGATATGACTCAGTGTTTTATATAGTGTTATGGTTATTATTGCTCTTATACTGATTCTTGTGACATATATTGACTTGTGGTATTATGATCTAGCGGTCATATTTATATGGACTTAGTTGTATATTATACTATGTATTGATGTCCTTACTCTGGCTTTGAAGTTCTTGATCTATACTCATTGGTTTTACCCTCCTTGGGGAGAATAAAGGTAGTCATTCCCACCATTGTTTTGGCTTGCTGGTGTTGGCTCCATCATTTCATTGTCTTCATCCATCCATTTCCTTTCAGTTTAATTTTCAACCCGACTGACTTCTTGACTTGTGGCATGGAGGACCTTTTTCCCCGCTAGAACCTTTGTTGGACAAGCCTCCCTGTTTACATTGTGTCTTGGCTCTGAGTTGGTGACAAAACTTGCCTTTGGTAAGTTGGATAGTATGCCTAAATCATTCTAGTCGGTTGTCCCGATGTTTGGCACTGTGCAGAATTCCCCCTAGTCACTTGAGATGTTGTTGGCTAAAACTGAAAGCTCATGTACTACTTTTATTGAAATATTAAATATGCGCCCATTGAAAATGAAAATTGTAAAACTGTGTTTCTTAACATATGTAAAAAGGGCAAGAGCAATGAAATGCTAAAATACTCCTTGAAGAGTATAAGAAAAGGTCCAAAAAGCAATGGTTAAAAAATGTTATATCAAAGAATTGCTGACCTTGTTAAAAATAAATATGGCCCGGATGAAAGCTGCGATTAGCTGTGCTTTTCAGCACTGATGAAGTCCCAAAGGATTCATATAGGCCAAAAAGGCCACAAAATAAAATGTGATCCTAATGAAATTGGATCAAGATTGATATAGACATGATGCCTAAGTTGAATAAGCACTCTCTAAACAACTCATCCATTTGTGAGGCACTGTCATTCCTTGTGCTGTTGTTTGTCTAGTATTGGTTATAGTGAGTTCTCCCTTTCCTTGTCCAAAGTGTCATGATGTTGAGTAGGAGGTCATCCTTTGCCTTAGCCTTGTCATTTCCACCTTTCACCCTTCACTAGCAAAATGACTACAGCTATGAAGTGAGTATAGTCTTGAAAGTCTGAGTCTAAGTAATAATAAATAAAGCCTGATATTTATAAGTATTTGTTGATGTACCGCCAGTGAAATGAATGCTACTTGTTGATTTTGTTACGTGAATGAGTTGTAGAGCATGGTTTAACCTTTTAACACTTGTAGCAGATTGATCTATTCTGAGTTATTATTGGTGTCTGATTATTCACAGATGGTTATATTGTTTATTGGTTATGATTGATGATCAGACAGAGACCTATGAGGGGTATGAGTATACACCTTTGATGGATTGGGACTCTCTGAGTCCAATGAGACAGTTTATTTCCAGTTCCAAGCACTTACAGATGTGATCAGGCTTATTTTGCTTTTCTGATGCAGTTTTTCTTCACAAATTGATTTGTTTGAGCAGGGAGATGTTTCAGTTGGATCTCCTAGGGCGTTGTATGGGCATAGGGGAGTGCAGCCACTTGTTTGTACTATTGTACCCCCATTCCAGAGAGCTTGGAGGGCTCAATTTGACAACGTAGGCACCCTAGAAGGCTGTTTTGGCAGGATCACATTTCCCAAGGCAGACTAAAAAATGATCAAATGGTTATTGAAGAAATCGATTTGGGCTACTGAGGCAAAGAAATGGCATGGGGTGAGTCACAATGATGAGAGTGATGTCTTTCACACGTTCTCCAGCAATTTCAGCATTTTATGGGGCCCGCACCTATTTTTGGGCAAATTTTATATATTTTCTGGAGCTTTTTGGGAGACCCACGATTTCCTCAAGGAGGCACAAAAGTCAAAATTTTAAATTGTTATATTATTTATTGTGCCATGGGGACACCCAAAAGGAGTTAGTCAAACACTCCTTGGACCCACCATGTGCTTTCATTTATTTCTTGTTGAGTGGGTTACCTTTATTTGGGTGGTTTAAGTCCACTTTGGTAAATTATAATTATATTGATCCATGTATTGTATGTTGAGCTCATCTCAACCATTGATTAGAACATTGTATCTTTTAATATTAGCCACTCGTTTTGAAAGTGGTTAGGATTTGGTTATGATCGAGGTTCTCTCATTTCTATTTAAAGAAGAGAGCTTCTCATTTGTAAGGGGTCTTTGGCTCTTGGATCCGAATAATAGAAAGACTTTTTCTGTGGAAATTTTTCTGGATTTGCTTTGCATCTGATGTGCTCAAATGGTGATTAGCTTGTCTTCAGCTCACTAGCATCGTGGAGATTCTCGTGAGATCTTTTTTTTTTTTGTGGCTATCATTGTTTTGTATACAGGAGGGTGTTTTGGCTGGAGTGTTTTTGTAGGGGGGCCTCAACTTGATCGGTTCTCTTCGTCTTGGAGCAGGGGGTTTTCATTAGTTTCATTGTGATCTATGATTACTTCATTTTACTGTTTTGTAGCATTCAGTTTCTTTATTTTGTATGTGCAAATCTGATATGGTTGACGCTTGCTTATGTAGGGTAGGGGGCGCTTTGATGGTTTGGAGCTTGTATATGCCATAGAAATCACGAGGATCTTCCAAGATTGATCGAGATAGCTAGGATCGTCATTGTTACAGACTTCTACAAGCTTATCTAGGTAAGATCCACAGGTAACTTCTTCTTTTCTGATCTTATTCCATTGTATCTTGCTGAAATTTAACTATTTTTCTGAAAACTCATAAACCATAAAAACCTAAAAAATCAAATAATCAGGGAACCGTCCGATCTTTTGCCAAACCATTTATTGGTTTCATAGATCGGGCCTCCCCCTAACTAAATCAACTGGAACGTTGGTCAAATTCCTCGTAGTTTGACCTAGATCTGAATTTTCAGCAAAAAACTGCATAACCCCCCACTGAAAAATTGACCTGCTTGGGTTTTGAGTTTTTTCTGATTTTCGACTTCACAGACGGATAGATCGGGTCTTGAGCAATCCAAATCAACCCCAATGCTGTCAAGGGTCTCAATAGTTCGACCAGGATCTGAAAAATAGACTGAAACTGCCCTAGCACCCTCACTGAAAATTGGACTTTTCCAGAAGTAGGTTTTTCTGAAATCTGACTTGATAGACTGATAGATCGGGTCCCAAGCATCCCAGAACACCCTTAACGCTGCGCTGATTCCTCCTGGTTTGCCCTAGATCTGAAAAAAATCAGTTTTCAGTCTCCTAGCCCCATCATTAGATTTTGACTTTTCTAGATCAGATTTTTCTGCTGTTTTCCTGATTTGGGCTTGTAGATCAGGTCTCCTTGATCTCTTATCATCCTCAACGCTGAGCCATCGGCCTTCCGGTACCCCCTAAAACTTCAAATTTGTCTTCCTAGGCCCTAGCACTAGCCATCTACTAAACTTCAGATTAATTTCACTCACTTTTTAAATATTTCACTCACTACCTTGCTCCAACTTGGGATCAGCGATGATATCCTAGTTCAATAAGAAGCGAACTTTTGTGGCTACCAATTCAGCAGAGGAAGAATATATGGCAACGAGTATAGCTTATTGTGAGGTCTTTGTTAAAGTTTTAGGGTTAGGATAGTTTCTAACATAAGAAATAAACTTTAATGCATGAACAAAAATATAAAACAAGCTTCAGAATAGTACCGTTCCAATCGGTTTAAACTACAATAAAATCACACATAATTTTCATCTCTTTCAACTTTAACTCACCATTGCTCATTGCGTTAAAGTTGGTCATCAAGATTCATCAAATGCCATGTACAGTAACAAAATAATAAATGATGTATAGGAGATATCAGCATTAAAGAATCATAAGCATTACTTTAATCAGCCTTATACTCAGATATTTTAGGTTTGATCTTGTCACCGAAGGGACAAGTCAACTGGGTAATTGACATACCTTGAGAGAGAGGGTTAAAGCAAACAGAAACAAACCTCAGATCTTTAGTCAACAGGAAGAAAAAACTTCATATGCACAGGCTTTACCAGCTCAGTGATACCCAGTACAATCACGCTATACAAAGATACACAATCATACGGAGCAGTGACACACAATCAGAGATAAACTTCAGTGTAGGCAATGACCCATAGTCATGTTGAGTAAAGACAAACCATTCGTGCTAAGTGGTGACAAAACAGTTACGTTGCAAGAGAGGGAGAAAGATCACGCTGCTGCAAGTCACGTGGAGCAGCAACACACAACCAAACAGGCCAGAGACACGTATTCACGCTGCAAGCCGCTGTGAATGCAATCACATTGCAGGCAGGTGTGAATACAATCACATTGCAGGTGGGTGTGTACACAATCATGTTATAGGAAGAATTAGAAAAAACCACGCTAGGGTAGAGACCACCTTCTCGCAAGAGAAGTCACATTGAAGATCACGCTTGAGTGAACAGCCACGCAGATGTGGAGGAAGGAAAGCAGTCAAGCAGAGGGAGAATGCAAACACGTAGAGGTCACACGAAAGCATCACAGCAGTCACACGCAGGGAGAAAGCAGACACGCAGAGGTATACAACCACTCATGCGAAGGTGGAGAAGAACAGTCGCGCAGGAGAGATACAGCCACGCGGGAGCAAAGATAGGAAGCCATGGGACAGCCCAATCACACGGGGCAAATAAAGGAACCCACGGTATAGGGCCACGGTCATGCTACAGAGTCACGCAGATGGAGCAATCACCCACGGAGGTAGAGCAAGGTTCACACTACAGGTGTGGGCAAGGGGAGAACAGTCACGTAGCAATCAAAGATACAATCACGTTGATGCAAGTCATCTAGAGCAGCAGGTAAGAGTAACCTAGTCACGCTAGAAAGATCACAGACACTCTATACGAGTATGCTACTCGTAAGTGACCAAGGATAGATCACATGGGTCATCTTTATAACCTTAAGATAGGGTACCATAGGTCAAAACATAAAAATAACATGGTCAAAGAGTTTAATAAAAATAAAGAAAAGGTCAAATGATTTTATAAAGTAAAATCATAAAATAGAAATGACTTAGGATAGTGTACCAAAGGTCCAAAGGTCCTAAGGGTGTCATAGAGTAAAACCCAAAAATAAAGTGGTCCAAAGGTACAATGAGAACCATAAACAACAAATGGTCCAATGAGAACTATAAACAACAAATGGTCCAACCATAAAGTAAATGGTTCAAAGGTCTAAAAAAAACCCATAAGGTAAGAGTCATCATAACAAAGGTACTCACAAAATAAGAGTGCTAGGACCAAGTAAGATAAAGGACCATGAGTCAACCAAGGGGGTCACAACCCACAAATCCACAAGATCAAGGTGAAGCAAAAGGGTGGACAAACATTTACCTATAGGAACAATAAGACCAAGGACTTTAATCTTTTCTCTCTCTCAAGGTACATTGTTTCATATATTTTATCATCATTGTATAAGGGGAAGATCCAAACCAAATGGTACGATCCTCTGGTCCTCAATACTGCTCCTAAGGGTTAGGTGCTAGTGACATCATCAAGGGGTGGTCAGTCCCTTGAGATACAACCTAGCAGTAATCGATTATGAGAGAGGATATCACATATCATTATCTTGGTTAACTGACCAAGATCCTCCATTCTTTAAAGAATGGCTCTCAACCCTATGTTGAGTTTCAGTCCCAGACTGACTCATGTTGATCAACCACCTGATCCCTGATCAGGTCCTCCATTCTCCTGAAGAATGGTCCTCAGTACTAAGCTTAGCTTCAGTCCCAGACTGAATGTTGATCAACCACCTGCAGAACCTGCTTGGTCCCAGACCAAGAGTCTGCCTGGTCCTAGACCAGGAATGTCTCTGCCTCTACCTGTAGGATCTACTTGGACATTGTGTCCCTGGTCCCAGAGCAAAGTGAGTACCCTAGAGGCACATAGGGGCCCTAGCCACATGCTAGGGGCTTTGCAATGGCATCAACTTGCTTGGTCCCAAACCAAGAACCCCAAGAGACTACTGGGGGCCCTAGAGCACCTTCGAGGGTCTTACTCTTCCCTAGTCAACTGACTAAGGTACCATCCTCCCTGAGAATGGGCCTCGCAGCTGCATTATCTTTAACAGTCATCTCACTTCACAACTTGCTTGCGAAGTTATTTGATCAAGAGTTGGATCCCACGACTGATTTAATGTGATAATTGGAGTTGTATCAAACTCTCTAAGAATCTAGTTTTTCATGAAAAGTCCAAGCATATTGAGATCAAGTATCACTTCATTCGAGGCAAGATTCAGAAGGGAGTAGTGAAGCTCCAGTATATACCCATTGATTAGCAAGTTGCAGATATTCTGACCAAGCCCTTAGCAAAAGGGAAGTTCGAAGATTTTAAAGACAAACTTGGTTGGTGCAGAATTCCTTCCTTGCTAGGAGGGAGCGTTGATATTTTATAGCTCGGATAGAAACTTTTGCATAGGTTAGGTGTTAAAACATGCATGAAGTTGTTCAAGTCAATCTATTTTGTAATTCACTTTATTTATGAAGTGAAAGTCTTTTAATTAGTTGTTGAGTCTAATAAAGTGCACTTTAGTGCATTAGTGATTTAGACTAATCGCAACCGTTGATCTCACCATGAAATAAGGCTATTGGTAGATTAGGGCTTCAGCGACAGTATAAAGGCAGGTCAATGTAGAGGGTAAAGAAACAATTCATTCTTTACGAAGACAGGTTGATCTAGAGGTGAAGAAACTCGACAAAGAAGCAAAATTAAAGCACCGAAGAGGAGCCCTAACAGGAATCAAGTAAATTCAGCCCGCAGCCTACAGAAAACAGTGTTCCATATAGTACAGTCGTATAGACGAATCCATATAGCCGTACAGGAAGCAATTTTCTCAATTTCCGTGTAGGTAGTTTTCTCTGTTTTCATGCAGCAAAATCCTTAGTTTTATGGCAGGCAGATTTGTCTTGTTGTTGAAATTTACCTAGGAGTTGTTCCCCTAAGTGACTTTTGCCTAAGTCACTGGAAAAAGGGGTTTTTAAGTCACTTGGACTTTATATTAATGACTTGAGATGAGCATTAATTGCACTTCAGGAAAAACGTGCACTTTGAGTGAAATATTTAAAAAGTGAGTGAAATTAATTATTTAGTGGAGAAAAGTGATTTCAATCACAACCACTCATCTAGACTAATCTGAGCCCTAGGATTAGATGGCTTTTCATTCAACCTAATTTTTTCACCAAAAGAGAAAGTTACCTAGTGAAGAGCCACTTTTGCATTTTGAGAGAGGAATCGTTTACTGAGAAAGAGGAGAAAATACCACTTACAACATTTTTTTCTCTTGGCACGCATTTCGAGGAAAGGATAACAACATTTATTACTGGTCAGTACAGTCCGTACGATACGATTCCAATACATTGGGCACGATTTTCGGGGCAAATTTATGGGCACGATTTTCGACTAAGTTGCAGGAAACTCCGTCGGGAAGGGAGTACCAGTACCGAAAACTCATCGAAACACGGGTACTGGTACGAAACGCCACTAGCCGTACCATATGGCGTTTCACGATTTGGAAACGTCGTACGATACGGTTGGAGGAGTTTCGAGTACTTTTCGTGTTGTATGTTGCGTTTCCAATTTTGTTTTTTTGTCGTAGGGTTCAAAAACAATGGTTTTTTTTAAATTAGGTTTTAGTTTACCTAATTAACACCTAGAAACATCTAAAACCCTATTCTAAAATCTTTATAAGCACATGTTTGTCATAAACTATTCACGATGTTTTGAGAAGAGCGTCCTTCGAAAGTGACTAAGCAGTGAGATTCCATCAAATCTTTTTGTGTTTGTTTGTCTTTTTCTTGCAGTTGTACATCAGGGGCAGTCATTGACAAGTTATAAGCAAAGTCCAAACTCTGTTATTAAAATATTAACCAACGTTTTGATCATAGCGTCCTTCGATCAACGTTTTGATTAAAATACTGATAAATGTTTTCTTTTTTGTGTTTGTGCAACATCTTTTTCTTATAAAGGCTAAGTTTGTGCATCACATAAAGCCTCAAGTATAAACTTATGAAGGGTAATTTTGGATGTAAACCCTCATCTATAAACGCTAATTTTGGATGTAAAGCTTCATCTACATAGGCTAATTTTGGATGTAAAGCCTCATCTAATAAGGGATCAGTTAATAAAGATGTGATTTATTTGTTTCATTCTAATTTTTTACAAAACAATGAGGTATTTTAAAATAATATATAAATATAAATATATATATATATATATATATACAACATTTCCCCTAGTGTACCCATTTTTGGGGGGTCACGTTTCTAGGCGTCCCCGTTTCAGCAACTCAGAAACGTTTCCACGTTTCATGCAACTTAGATTTTCGAGGAAAAAAATTTGGGCATGAATTTCGAGGTCCGTACAGACAGTCCGAATGGTCTATACAGTCCGTACAACGACACGAAAATCGAGGCAAAAAACAGAAAAATTTCTAAGTTTGCATTTTTCTATTTGGCACGAAAAACGAGGCAAGAAAATTTTATCTGATTGAGATAAGCTGGTCTGAAAATTTTTCTGAGTATTGTTGTAATTTATTTTCCTAAAAACAAAAATATGTCTCACAGGTTTTCCTCGGAGGTTAGGGTTTTTCCTGGGTCATTGGACCAAAAATATCGTGTCTGAAATTTCATGGTTGAATGTGTTTATTTGTTGTTAGTGAAAATGTTGTAAAAGCTTTTCATGTGTTTCCATCCTATGTTGGTTATGAGAAAATTTTAATTTGCAGCAGTAAAACAAATTGGGTTGGGCATTAAACAATGTTTTAAAACGAAGTTGGAAACCAGATTGGGAAAGTGCTGAAAAATCTATATGGTATCAGAGCCTTGTTAAAAGGAGGGCAGATTTATACACAGTGAAAAATTTCAGACTTCAGTGATTTCTTTTGTCAGTGGGCAACACCTTTTTGAAACTTAAACTTTGCAGAGTTAATGGCAACTAGACTTAGGATGGAGGATAGGCTTGATGGGGTTGGGAATTTTGTCCCATGGAAAGCTAGGATAGTGCTAATATTGGAGGAGAATGAGTTGTGGGATGAGGTGGTTCATAACACTACAGCAGTTCCTATTATTGTTCTCTCTTCCACCGATGCAGTAGCACTTACCGTTTTCAACAAGAAGGACATAAAAGCTAGAAGAATAATCCTAGATGCAGTTAAAGACCATGTGATTCCTCACATCTCGAGTAAGACCTGTGCATATCAGATGTGGGTTGCTTTGACCAACTTGTTTCAAAACTAAAACGAGAATAGAAAGATGGTTTTGAGGGAGAAGTTGAAAAGTATCAAGATGGCCAAAGGGGAGGTTGTGATATCTTACCTGACTAGGATCTCTCAAGTGAGAGATGAGCTACAGAAGTGGGGGAGGTTGTTCCTAATGCAGAGCTAGTGCGGACAGCTATGAATGGGGGTTCAAAGCCTTGGGCTGTGTTTGTGGAGGCTTTGGTAGCTAAGGAGAACTTGCCTACATGGAACAAGATATGTGATGATTTTGTTCAGGAGGAGACTTGAAGGGGTCTTGTGCAGGGTTGTGCTTCTACTAGTAGGGAGGATGACGAGGATGTGGCTCTAACAACAAAGGGGAAGAAGAAGTTCAAGAAAGGTCCCAAGAGCTAGTGCGGACAGCTATGAATGGGGTTTCAAAGCCTTGGGTTGTGTTTGTGGAGGCTTTGGTAGCTAAGGAGAACTTGCCTACATGGAACAAGATATGTGATGATTTTGTTCAGGAGGAGACTTGAAGGGGTCTTGTGCAGGGTTGTGCTTCTACTAGTAGGGAGGATGACGAGGATGTGGCTCTAACAACAAAGGGGAAGAAGAAGTTCAAGAAAG
>LPNX010807525.1:134818-151152 GCA_001517045.1 Pseudotsuga menziesii
GATGTATGGCAGGAAGCTATGGTTGAGGAGTATGACTCCATTATGAAAAACCAAGTATGGGAGGTTGTGCCGAGGCCACAAAGTAAAAAGGTGATGGGATCCAGATGGATCTACAAGGTGAAGCATGCAACAAATGGAAGCGTGGAGAAGTACAAGGCGCACTTCGTGGCAAAGGGGTTTTCACAGAAGGAGGGTATTGATTATGAGGAAACCTTCGCCCCTGCTGCCAGGTATTCTTCCATTCAGACCACTATCTCACTAGCAGCTGAGATAGGTTGGCGTGTCCATCAAATGGATGTCAAGACTGCCTTCCTCAATTGAGTTATAGAGGAGGAGGTGTATATTGAGCAGCCAGAGGGGTTTGATGTGGAGAACAGGGAGACGCATGTATGTATACTGCATCAAGCTCTTTACGGGCTCAAGCAGGCACCTCGAGCATTGTACTCAAGGATTGACAGCTATCTACAGGAGATGGGATTTCAGCAGAGTGAGGCTAACCACAACATGTACTTCTTGACAGGTGAGGTGCCTCTCATACTGGTCTTATATGTGGATGATCTCTTTTTGACAGGAGATGAGAGGCTGATTGGAGACTGTAAGTCCAACCTTGCAGTAGAGTTTGAGATGAAAGACCTTGGGCTAATGCATTACTTTTTGGGCTTGGAGATTTGGCAAAGAGATGGATGCTTCTTCATCGGACAAGGGAAGTATGCAGTAGAGATCCTGAAGAGATTCAGGATGGAGGACTGCAAGCCTATGGCCATACCTTTAGTTTCCAACTGGAGGAAGATTGATGCATCAGGATTAGACGGATTTGATCCTACCTTGTATCGTCAGCTTATCGGATCGCTTATGTATCTGGTCAACACTCGACCAGACATTAGCTTTGCAGTCAACTCTTTGAGTCAGTTCATGCTGGACCCTCAGAGAGTGCATTGGACGACTGTGAAGCACATACTTCGCTACATCAGAGGTACAGTGGAGTATGGATTGGTTTATGAGCGCAAGGGGAGTGTACAATTAGCAGGTTTCACAGATGTTGACTGGGCAGGATGTGTAGAGGACCGAAAGAGTACTTCAGGCTGTTGTTTCAGCATCGGATCAGAGGTTGTCTCTTGGTTCAGCAGGAAGCAGAAGTCAGTTGCATTGAGCTCGGCAAAGGCTGAGTACATGGCAGCCAGCATGGCTGCTTGTGAGGGTATGTGGCTGAGGAAGTTACTTGGAGGGTTGTTCGAGTGTGAGCTAGAGGCTACAGTAGTTCACTGTGACAATAAGAGTGGCATCAGGCTATCTGAGAATCCTATGTTCCATGACCGGAGCAAACACATAGACATCAGATACCACTTCTTGAGAGATTGTGTTCAGAGGGGAACCATTTGGTTGGAGTACATACAGACAGATGAGCAGGTGGCAGACATTTTCACCAAGGCACTTTGCAGACAGAGTTTTGTGAAGTTCATGGATAAGTTGGGGTTGCTACCAAATCCCTTCCTCGTTGAGAGGGAGTGTTAAATTAGTAGCAACAAGGAAAGTCTCCATGCATGCATATGTTCTTGCATGTAGAAGACTTAAAATAGGAAACCAGTTGTATTTAATTTACTTTTCCTAAGTTTACTTTGGAAAATAAATTAAAGTGATCTAAATTAACTTTAGTGAACCACGAGTTAAAGTGAAAGTGAAATTAGGGTTTTTGCTTTACCTAATGTTATAAAAGAGAGATCAATTGGTGGAGAGAACACACACTTGTATTCCGACAGAGACAAGATACAGACAAGGAGAGAAAGTCAGACAGAGGATTTAGCCGAGAAGACAAAGGAGCGAGCAGCAGGATCATCGAGCTTCGTACAGCTAAGCCGTACACTCACATAGGAGGGTGTTGAGGTTTAGCTGAGATTTGCCCAGTGATTCTGCTGGTACTGCATTCGCCAGGTTTGGGTGAATTTGCAATGATTGTAAAAGTTCCATATTTTCTCATAATAAAATCTATATCTCACTGCTGCACCAGTTTTCCCATCTTGGGTTTTTCCCAGGGTTTCCATACCCAAAATAATAGTGTCAATATCATGATGTGATGTTGTGATTCATTTCTCAGTTTTTATATTCCGTTGCATAGTGTAAAAGATATTCATGTGTGGTTATCAGTTGATATTTTGCATGCACTGTTTAGCCCTAGTTGAATATTAAAGGAAAATTTACAGTTGAGATAAGTTGGTCTGAAAAATTTTCTGAGTATTGCTGTAATTTATTTTCTTGACAATAAAAATTTCTCTCTGACAGGTTTTCCCTGAAGGTTGGGGTTTTTCCCAGGTCATTGGACCAAAAATATCGTGTCTGAAATTTCATGGTTGAATGTGTTTATTTGCTGTTAGTGAAAATGTTGTAGAAGCTTTTCTTGTGTTTCCGTCGTATGTTGTTTATGAGAAAAATCTAATTTGCAACAGTAAAACAAATTGGGTTGGGCATTAAACAATGTTTTAAAACGGAGTAGGAAACCGGATTGGGAAAGTGCTGAAAAATCTACAGGTGTAAGTCTGCAGAAACTTTGTTTTGGTGAGTGTACCATACTGCTGTGATTTATGGCAGCAGTGGAGGTTTCGTTGTAAGCTTTGTTATATTAATCAAAAGACTGATTCGAAGGAGTACATACATGTGTTGAATATTCTATGGTTCTGCTGTTTTTTTTCCAGCTATATGTGCGATTAATGCATGCTCAGATTTATTTCTGTTGTTAAGTAAATTTGAAGATCTGAATTTATTTGATAAAGAGGCATAAGACAGCAGTCACCTAGGGAACAGGAAATTAAGAATTACATCCTTGATAAAACAAGCCATCCTTTTTAGAGCAAAAGATAAGCAAATGGGATTCCTTATTGCAAGCAATCATGCATTTCTAAAACTCTATTTCTTGGTATAAAATCTCCAGACTTTATATTAAAAGACTGTTAAAAACTTACTTCAGGACAACATCTGTACTTGCAGAAGAACCATCAGGAGGAAAAATAAATTTTGATAAAAATGGTATCACCAATAATTCGCCAGCTGACACCTGGCCCTCTCTGCCTTGCCTATTTTTCCCACCCTTCTTCCGCTTGGTAGATACTATTTTATTACTTGTACCTGCCATAGGAGGACCCTGCATAGTCATAATGGTCATTTCCATACAATAATTACAATTCCAGTTTTCAGAATAAATATCATAAATCTTTAAGAAAACTAACAAGGTCTTTCCAAAACGAGCATCCTAAGATAAATCAGATAATGACAGCACAAGATAAAAATTAATCATCAAGCAACAACACAATCTCCCACTTCTCTTCCAGATCAGCATTAACAAATAGATGAATCACACCTTAGATGATGCGATCACACCTAGAAGATTCAAGGCACTCTTTCTTGGTGTATAAAGATCATCTTTCCAACCACTTGATTCATCCTACAAATATCAAAAGCAACATAATATAATGAGGAATCCAAAGAAATAAATGTCTTATATTAATGTTCACTGTCAGTCAATGGAAGCTAATGGGACTTTTAAACTACAATATAACATTACATCTGTGTAAGAACTCAGAGAATGGGAACCTCGTGCCTCGTCTAACAAAAGGAAATCTTCTATGACAGAAAAAAATACTGAAGCAACATATTAAACTGGAAGAAATTAGGAGATGCAAAAGAAAATTTCATCCATATAGGGCACTCTAGATACCAGATCAGATGGAAGATTTTTTCGCAGGTATTCATCAGTATCTTGCTCCCATTCTGCCATATCCTGGGACAAGTCAATAGGTACGGCAAACACAAGTTATCAGTGATCAAAGAACAGACAAAACTGTATATATCAAGATTTCATTGTATCTGCCTAATATTTTAGTATACTCGACAGTTTATGTCATGATTTGTACTTCATTTTTTTCTAAGAAAAACATTATTAAACACAGCAAACACTTTTGATATTTTAAAGCAGTTTGCAGTCCCGTCCCCCACACTGCAGACAATAATTTTTAATTAGGTAGATTCCATGCAGACATGTTATACATGAATTTACAAAGTAGAAAGCAATTATTAAGATAAACCATCTAGAAAAGTCAAACTCAGATAATCATTATGCACCAAGGAGTCCAAATTTCTACAGATTGTACCCAGCTTGAGACCACTAAGCTGTAAAATCATCAAGTTACCAACCAGGGGGGTATGCCCAAAAATGGTTTCAGATGTATCCATAAGCAATGTGACTTCATGCAAATATAAGACTTTATTTGTCCTGGAAAGCGGGAATAACCAGCTTTGGCAAGACGTATGTCAAGTGTAAATCCAAGAGTCAAGATACCAAATATTGAGATAATCAAACATGCAGACACCAACAGTTGCCAAAAATTACGCATTCACATTTGACCAATAGCAAATAATGTTGTGCCAGCAACACAAGAAATAGAATGCACAGATATAAGGGTGGATGTTTGAACTTTGTGTCATTTCCAAAATGATAGACTCATGTTTTGACATAGGCCCTCTTATTACCAAGGTCCCTTCTCACAGAAATCTGATCATCAAAACCATTAGGACCTACATAGGGACACGCGACTCAATTATTACCATGGCTAAGAACATTTAAGCAGGAGTTGTATATCAGATTACAAAGTGCAAATGGCAACCATTTGTACTGACAATCAATTTTAACATAATAGGTTATAACAAATGATTTTTCAAACATATTCTAGGCTAAAAGTATTCAATACAATTCATTACTTGTTGAAGGAATTCCAGTGTGTGTGTGTGTGTATTATGAAGGTGAAAAAATCAAAGGTTTGTCAACACATCTGAAACACACTATATCATGTACAGGTCATATGATGGGGGGGGATAAGAGTTAAGATTGTGCGGTATGAAAAGGTTGGAAAACTTTCTGTTGATAAATTGAAGAATATTTGACGGTTAGCAGTCACTGAAAAATACAATACATGCATGCAAAGAACATGAGAAAACATCATGTTACTGATCAGAATAACCCAAGTATATAGAGCCTCATAATCCCATGCAGTAATCTAATTAAATACTTGTCCCAAATTCCTACTGCAAAAAAACAATTAAAAGATTACAGGCATATGTTAAGATATCAGGTTACACATGTTAAATATTAGGTTTTACGTATTAGGGTTAGGGTCTTGGTCATTCAGACTCTTTATAAGAACGAGAACCCTCACTGTATCGTTGGATCATATCGTTTCATTATAATATTGTTTCGTGTGATCGTGTGTTCCGTAACGTAACCTGTTCTAGGGTTTCTCGCTTCTTCGGTGCTTGGAATAGCATAGGCATTAATTGGTCATTTAGACTGACCAAATTGATCGTTTCATGAATAACTTAAATTATATAAATAAATCAAAACAACCTTTAGGTGATAGCTGGAGGTGGGAACTGGAAGAAAACGCCAAAGGGTCGAGCTAGCCCTAGATCTGGCATCAAACCCAATGGGCCCGACAATGATGTGCCCTCAAAAGCTGCTGGAAAATGAAATCTGGATCTTCTCACGCAACAAGAAATATGAGTTTAGTAATGCCCAGCCCCAGTCCTAGGCATGGGCGCTCCCTTGTATAGTTGTAAACCCATCGCTTGCTTCCAGGGATGCAACGAAGTGTAAGCAACAAGAAAAAATGGCTTGTTGTCACAAAAAACTACCACTCTAAATGCAAGGACTCAAAAGGTTCTAGCCAAGTGCAACTACTGAAGTAATGTTATTGTCAGCTCTACAATCACTTCCCTTCTCTTCAGTTCCTGAATGAATATCAAGAACTAGGGTGGAATCACTATAGCAACTAAGTGTCAAGAGCTATGGCAAGTGACTTAATATTAAGGATTGATTATGGAAGATATGAGTTGAAATCTAAAATATTGAAAGAAATAACACAAAACAACATCCATGAAACCATTAAGTTGATTGCAATTGAAATAAAGCAAATAAAACGAACAATCCAAAACCTTTAATTGCTTTTCCAAATGGAAAACGATGAACTTGTTGCAAAATACTAGATCAAAATTGATAAGTTAAACATAGCCATTGAAACATATCCCATTAAATATTGATAATCTAGATTACATTGTTGTTCTAACAAGTGGTGAATAACCAACAATTGAAATAAAAACTTTAAACCAACTATGAGATTGTGTAAGCAATGAGTACAAGGATTTAAAGCATCAAGGTAGTTTGCAAGTAAATCTGAAAAATATCATAAAAGAATGTAACTCAAAATACCACAACTCTATTTTTATTGCTGGAATTGTCAATAGAATAGAGCTATAACATATTCAGAAATAACTTACATAAAAATGAACTTGTTAATTAACCTTAGTGATGGAGCTATGACAATGTGGCTAATAACAATGAAAAGAAATTCCAACCACTTGAATTGATAAAGTTAAGTGCAAGGAAGCTAGAAAAATGGCAAGTAACCATATGCAAATCATCTTAAATGTAGTTAGTTACTTGTCTAAACCATCAACATAAGAGAAAAGGTATGTTTAGATTAATTGATAATTAAGAGAAATTCCAGATCTATTTAGGCTTTTAATTAAGTGTGTAAATTCAAAATTGTGATGTCAGGCCAGGAAACATTGAAATATAAATCAGATCTGAAACTCATAAATTGTTGAAAGAGTGTTGTAAATAGATGCAACTTGAAGCATAAACAACCCATATTTAACCCAACTTTTATGTAAAGAAATGAGCTCAAAGAGGGTTAAATAAAATCAAATCTAAAAATATTTTCACTTCAAGAACTTATGTCAAGTTAAAACATACCAAATGTTGTCCTAAAGATTGAATAACCAACCAGAATGGTACAGCCAAGTAATAAGTTATGTGCAACCCTCTAGAAAAAGAGAAGGGTTTTAGTGGGTTATTTTCTTAAACTTGGCTTGAATATTAATCTTAAAGTGCAGATTAGTTTTCAAATTTAACAAAATTATAAGAAATTGATTATAACAAAATTTAGATGACCACAAGAAACAATGGGACCTATTGACCAGTGCCTTGTTACTGGGCATGCGGCCATAAGGGGAGCAAGAGAAGGTTTTCGTGATCAAAGAGTAGGAGATGGAAGAATGCTCAAGCAATTGTCCTAGTCTTTAATAGACAAATGTGATTTCTGTTCAAATATATGAAGAACTCAAGTGCTGAAAATCTCCACATAAACCTGCATGGAAAATCTAGAAATTCTACGAGCAAAGTCTAGAAATTTTGCTACAAGAAGCAATATATCAAGAGCTGAAAGTAAAGCAACATAGTAAGTAAATTAAACTAAACTATGGGATTGGATTACCTCAACCTTGTCATGCATAGTTCACCATTTGAATAAGGAATCCATACTTAGACATTGAACACTTAGTTCTACAACCTATTTCTACAATATTCCCCAAATATACTAACACAAAAGAAAATAAACATAAGAGTAGCAAGAGCACCTTATTCCCCAAGCTCTGACAAATGAATACAAGGAGAGGAGTGTCTCTTATGTCGCAAGAGTTACCCCCCATTTCGTATGGATGTGCAAGTGTGATTTTAATCATACTCTTCAGAAGGGGTGGCATTGTTGATACCTTGTTGAACATGAGGCTTGGCTAGATATTTTGTCGTGTCAGAGATTGAGCAATGTCATAGTTATGGAGGGTTAAAGACAAGCCTTGTATGCTGATGCAAGAAGGGTCCCTAAGAAGCAATTCTGAACTGTTTTCAACCATTAAACAGCTTCCACACTCCATGATCATCAGGCCTGTGGCTAGATCAGGAAGTTTGGGCATATCTGGCTAACCTTTTGACGGCAAAACAGCAATAAAACCCTCAACTCAGCAAATCTAGGCACGTTTCAGCCCTATGTTGACCCTTTACAGCGGTAAAAAGGCAGTTTTAGGGTATATTCAACGATTAAACAGCTACTAAATCAGATCTGGGTGCATTTTCTTCCCTAGAACAGCCCTAAAACGGCAAGTCTGACCACCATTTAGAGAGGTCTGTGCATTGCTGGGCATATTTCAGACCTTAATCACCCTCAAACAGCAGCGAGAAGTAAGTCTCGGCCCTAAATTGTCAGTACATAACCATGTTTGGTCAAATCTGTATTCTACCAATTTCACAAAGAAGGCATGATTGTATTATTTTCATAGTTTGCAAATTTTCTTAGATGGTGGTCTTTATTCCTTGTTGAATATCCATAGATGTCGCACAAGATATAAATTTATTCTTATGTATGAAGTCAATGTGGATTACCACTCACTAACATTTTAAACTGTGACTCTAGCTTCTTGTGTCAATTTTGGCAGTCTTTGTGGAAGTTCTTGGGTCATCAATTGATTATCCCTATTCCATGTAATCCTAAAATTGATGGTCAGATTGAGCTTGTTAATAGAATGTCAGCTCATGCTCTCCCCAATACCATCAACAAAACCAACAATAGGACATTCTTTGCATATTTTGCAACATAAATACAAAAAAGCTACTCATGTATCCACAAGCCACTCACTGTTTGAAGTTTGTTATTGGTTTCAACCCTTCACACCATTAGAGATTCTAGTTGCTCTTTCATCACCTAACTCCTTCACATCAATAGAAGGAGCACAAGAAAGCTTTGCATTTCCGAAGAACTTGGTCAAAATTCATGCTCGAGTACAAGACATACTCCAACAAACTCAAGCCAGGTACAAGGCTCTCCATGATTGGCATTGAGTACCTTCACAATTCCAGACTGGCAACCACCTTCGTTTGCACTTGGACAAGCAAAGGCTTAAGAACAAGAAATATCACAAGCTCAAATACATCCAATATGGGCCTTATACCATTGTGATGGGCCCCAATGCTTTTCAACCAGATCTCCAACCACAGTTTGGTATCCATGATGTTGTGAATATCAGTAAACTCAAGCTCTTTGAGACATCTCACTTGCAGAATGAAGTTCCAACCCCTCATCCGAAGCACGCCATTCCAATTACAACATCCTTTGACTGAAGACACTTCGCTTGATGTCTACACCAGATCTACAAGATAGTGGTAGACCACCACTTAATTGGTAAAATGGACAACTTACCCACTTGAGCTGAGTGGTTGTTAGAATCCATTTTTCCATAATGCTTTCTCCAACTACAAAAAAAGTGGGGACATTTTCATCTAAGCCAAGAGAAAATGGTCCGAATAAGAGTAAGTGAACAGTGGCAAGTGGCTATTATAGTGTATTTGTAAACTTATTTTTGTAACTCCTATGTTCTGGAGACAAACTCCAACAAATTACTTCATCCACCACTTAATCAATCAACACACTTTCTCCATGAATTACTCCATTCCAATTTTGAATACTATGTACTGTTCTAAGTAATGACATATAGATATTAGAGTGTACAAGTGTTTGTGTGCAGCATTTCTCTCTTTCTTTTTGTCTTATTTGTGAGTGTTCTCGTTGTTGTTTGTGTACACATATCAAACAAGAACTATCTCACTCATGCAGATGATGACGAAGGATAAGATGGTGCCACTATTGATACATTTGACACTAATAAGAGGACAAACCAGCACATGAGTAATGTTCAAAGTGGGCAACTTCGCTCAACACAAACAAATCAAGTGGAGGAAGGATCGACATGTGTTGTTGGTATTGGAAACACTCTTAGCACCTTGATCCATCCCATGACACAAAATCCATCATTGGCTAAATATTTATCCTATCGCACCATTTTGAGGTTTGCTTTAAACAAAGCTATTGCATCACCTACCTCGATGATGACATTTCCAATCTCATCCATATTCTGATGGAGTTGGGGAAAGCTGGAGTTTCTATGACTAACAGTTTCACTTCATTTGTTCTATTGAACCTAAAAAGGTGTAGACCCGCCTCTCCCTCCAAGGGGAGAAAGGGAGTGGAGCCGGATCATTCCAACCATATTTTGGATCTACATGGCCCACTTGACTTACAGTTTTTTAGTTGGATTAGTGTTATTCACTGTGACCATTGAGAGGTTGGAATAATGGTCAAATGTTAGGTTAGGTTTATTGTAAAACGAATGGCTTACATGTAGGCATCCGAGGTGTCAAGTTGGGAAGGTGAAATGAAAGGTGACTGAAATATTGATATGCATTTGTACACCTATGAATTCAACTTATTCTTCTCATTAATGAAGTATTTTGTTTTGTTTCTGTTTATTCCTTCCTTTCTTGCTTTAATGCATGTTTGTATTTTCTATCGACCATATTAACTTTGACAATAAGGTCATACACTATACATTTGATGCGAGATGCAAATTTTAAAACCTTAGCATGAAACTTGTCCAAAAGTTGGAAGCTCGATGTATAGAGGAATTGTGCAGAAAAGATAAGACAACATGGTGAAATGATGTCAAATGAGGCAAAGATTTGGACAAGTTGTGAAACAATAAGAGGTGAACTTGTCCTAGTTAAATGATATGAAATCAGACCTAGTCTTCCCAGGCCATCACATGCATTGTTCCTTGTACATTGAGGCCAGCCCTGTGATATATCCTCCCAAGTCACACTTCTGTACTTAAGTCAACCCAGCTTTTGGTTATAAATGTGCATTCTTTATGTAATTGTGGGTTCTCTTTTAGAAAATTATAAATGCAAGATCCCCAATTGATTGTTAGAATAGTTTTCCTAGATGGGGCCATAACATATCCTAATGAAATTCAATGTCATAATTTATGTTATCGACCATAGGAAAATTACTCCTTGTTTTCTCAAAAATATAATACAACCTTTGTATCCAGGCGCAACTGACAATCTTATAGCATCTTAATAAAATTTGCCACTTCTATAAGCAAATGCTCTTTTGTTTCTCATTATCGTTTTTGGAAAACACTCCAAGTGTCAATGGTGTTTTAATCTCCACAAAATATCAGGCATAAACATGCACATGAGATATATTTCTTAAATATAAGAAATTAAAAGAAACGCTTAAAAGAGGGATATAAAATTCAGAATATTAAAAGACAAAAGAGAGGTCAATTAGCTCAACTAGGCCCTATTTTTAAAAGAGAGTAAAGAACAATAGCTAAAACCCATTAAACGGCCTATAAAGGAATAAAGAACACCATAAATATCAATTTGTTTAAGACCCACTAATTGGCTTCCTCTTCTTGTCCTCAATATAGCAAAAGAATTTGGGATTAATACACCTACACCAACAAGCATGGAAGCTCCATATTTTATAAACCATAGATATAACCAAGCATGTTAACTGTGCCATGTCAATCAAATCATTTTATTGCAAAAACAAATACCAATGTATCAAAAAGAGTAAACAAGTAATTCATCTTGCACCATTGTCACTGAGATAAAGATTCATGTAGAGATCACATGCTAAACAAATTAATTTCCATGTAATTAAATCGAAACCTAACATCTAATGTCAAAATATTGTTTCTAACTTTCTACTAGTGAAGCATTAACAATAGATGAGTTATTACAACCATATATTTCTTCATGCTGGCAAGCATTAAACTAATGTTTTCATTTTCAAACAATATATTGGACAACGGTAACCTCACCTTCTTCCCTGAGCAATATAATATAGACTTCTCAAGGCAAACAACGATTCACACTCACCTTTTCGTTCATTCTTAATGCAGGAAAAATTGCAGTTTCCAATAATGATGAAAAATGTGGGGCAACCAATCGCCAGCCCTAAAATACAGAATAAAAAACAAATTCAGTGAGAAGCAAAATTAGGCATGCAAAAACTGGAAAAACAATTTTCCTAACTGCATAAAGACGACAGACAGAACTTGCTCAATAGTAAAGAATCTATAACACTTATCAACTCAGACTACTCAACTATGAGAATACGTGAGATGAAGGCTCTAAAATAAAGAGACACCTACTACAAGTATATTTCCACTTTTAAAATGGAAATTACAAGTCACTAGAAGACTGATTCAAAGGACTTTGCTAAACACAACTTATTACAGACTAAAGTACAAAAAAACTACATTACGACTTCAACACAAACATAATGAGCACAAAAAATCTAATTCTAAAGTCCTAACTCTCAAATTTTCATCATTTTCCTCCCTATCTGAGGAAAAAATGAAACCCAACTTCTTGTATGTATGGGGAATCTAATACTTAGAATAGATTAAAAGATTCATTTGGCCTATGAAGGTAAGCATATACTAAGATAATTAATTTCAATTTCGCAAGAGTAAGTTGTAGATGTTAAAGAGTCTTTAAAATTATTGGGTTCTTTTGAATAAGAAAGAGTCTGATGAGTAATTTAATGAGCAAGACGACAACTGAGGAAATTTATTACTTTCTACAAGTGGTAATGCTCTTGAATTTTGCATTGGGCATTCATGTACTGCATAATGAGATAATGTCAACAAACAAGCGTGTGTGTGTAATAATGTGACACATAGGTAGGTGAATTCTCATAAGTTTGGAAAGGAGAAGCCCTAGAGGATTCAAAACATTAAAGGTTATGAGCTAACTCAACAGACACGTCCATATCCCCTCTCGTGTCTCGTGGGGTCGTGTCAAAAACGAACACGAGATCAACACATGCCCGACACATGTTTTTTTGTGTCCTAGAATCGGGACACAAAAAAACACGTGTCGAGCACGTGTTGGCATCATATCTCGACACTATCAATGACATGTCCCGATTCCAAAACACAAAAAACCCGGATAAAGACGCTCGTAAGATTTTTAATAGCGATTTTTCTCATTCATTTTTGCATTTGCAAGTCAAGGGAGAGGTTAGAGTGAGGTTTTTTGCTGGTGAAAGAATATTTGAAGCATTTGCAAGGGTTTCCAAGTGCATTTGAGGGAGGATTTTGTTGACAAGATTCAAGCTCATCATCAAGCAAGAAGAAGAATATCTCAAACAGCTAGGGAAACAATTAAAGGGCAAAAAAAAGGGAGAAATGCCCCATCTAGTGCCTCTCCTTCTCTTCCTCCTCCAACCATATCCTCTTCTACTCTTGCTAGTGCCCCAACTGCTTCTAATGGAGATTATGCTCAATTTAACCCTATTTTAGCAAGACAACAAGCCCAAGAGAGTAAATACCCTTTGTAAAAGCATGTGACAAGGAAAGAAGGGCTTGGAGCAAAGCTTGGTGGGGAAGGCAATGTGAGTTGGAGTTACAATTTCTACAAGCACGAGTTCAAGAGCACATATTACCAGGTTAAGGGCCATTTGTTGGCCCTTCCTTATGGGATTTCTTCATGTAAAGCAATGAGTAACACCCAAAGGAGGGAGATGGAAAGAGACGATCATGTTGGCCAAGAGAAGGTGGCAACAGCAAACAAGACACAAAAGAATGAGGATCGTCTTTCATCTTGAGGAAACCCTCTAGCACTAGGACTCCACCTAGCAGATATGCGAGTGAGGTTGATACTTACTCAACAAGAAAGAGGCCAACGACAAGTAGTCCAATGGACAAGATTTTCCAACAAGAAGCGCAAAAAGAGGTGGACCTTACCATCGCATTATTTTTCTACCTCGACTTCATTCCATTCAATGTTGCACGATCACCACTATTCATCGAGATGTGTCGATGTCTAATTGAACGAGCTCCAACTAGTTATGTGCCTCCTAGTTCAAAGAATCTTAGAACCACATTGTTGGTTAAGGCAAAGAAGGAGGTGGATAAAATTCTTGAGCCAATTAGATCAAAATGGCCCTTAGTTGATGTCAGTATTGTTTTTTATGGACGGACGGATGCAACACACCATCCACTCATCAATTTCATGGTGTCTTCCCAAAATGGATGAGTGTTCTTGAAAGCGGTGGATGCTCTTGGGAAATAAACCGATGCACAACATATGGGTGAGTTGTTCATCAAATTCATTGAAGACGTAGGTGTTGATTCTTATGTACAAATCATCACGGACAGTGCACCTGTTTGCAATGTGTTATCACATATATAGTAGCCGGGCTACCATATTCTATTTTTCAGATACAGTACATTTTTCAGCCAGATCTCTTACATATGAGATGTTGAGATGAGCAGTTTTGACGAATCATTATTTTATTTGTGGACTATTGTACTCTCCCATGTCAGGATTGAGTCTCAGGACACTCAGATTTGAGGACCGATGTAGCCATTTAGTCATTACAGAGCAGTTATTGATGCCCAGTTTTATATCAGCACTTTCTCATTGGACAGATGATGGTTCAGATGGATCATATGTATGATTATGACTCAGCTTGTATTATAGTGTGTTACGGTTATTATTTCTCTTATACTCATCTTTGTGACATGTATTAACATGTATTGTCATGATCTGGTGGTCATAATTACATGGACTTGGATGTAATTGTATTATGTATTGATGTCCCTACTTAGAGTTGGAAGTTCCTGATCTGTACTCATTGGTTTTACCCTTCTTAGGGAGAATAGAGGTAGTCATTCCCACCATTGTTTTGGCTTCCTAGTGTTGGCTTCATCTTTCACTGTCTCCACCCATCCATTACCTTCCAGTTTTGTTTTTGACCCAACTTACTACTTGACTTGTGGCATGGAGGACCTTTCCCCGCTAGAAACTTTGTTGGACAAACCTCCCTATTTATATTGTGTCTCGGCTCTGAGTTGGTGACAAAACTTGCCTTTGGTGAGTTGGATTGTATGCCTAAATCATTCTCGGTTGTCTCGATGTTTGGCACTGTGCAGAACTCCCCCTGGTCACTTGAGATGTTGTTGGCTAAAACTGAAAGCTCATGTACTACCTGTATTGGAAATGTTTATATGCGCCCATGGAAAATGAAAATGCTAAAACTGTGTTTCTTAACATATGTGAAAAAAGGGCAAGAGCAATGAAATGCTAAAATACCCCTTGAAGGGTATAAGAAAAGGTCCAAAAAGCAATGGTTAAATATATGCTATATCCAAATATTGTTGACCTTATAAAGTTGAATATGTCCCGGATAAAAGCTGCGATTAGCTGTGCTTTTAAGCACTGGTGAAGTCCCAAAGGGTCATATAGGCCAAAAAGGCCATGCAAATAAAATTGACGGTCCTAATGAAACTGGATCAAACTTGATGTAGACATGATGCCTAAGTTGAATAAGCACTCTCTGAACAACTCAACCATTTGTGAGGCACCGCCATTCCTTGTGTTGTTGTTTGTCCGACAGGTGGTTATAGTGAGTATTCCCCTTCCATATCCAAAGTGTCATGATGTTAAGTAGTAGGAAGTCATCCTTTGCCCTACCCTTGTCAATTTCAGCCTTCACCCTTCACTGGCAAATTGACTACAACTATGAAGTGAGTATAGTCTTGAAAGTCTGGTCTAGATAATAATAAATAAAACCCTATATATGTATTTGGTTGATGTACCGCCAGTGAGATGACTGCTACTTGTTGTGATCGTTGCTTAAATTATTTGTAGAGCATGTCTTAGCCTTATAGCACTTGCAGCAAATGGATGATAGTCTGAGTTATATTATTGGTATCTTGTCATTTACAGATGATTATATTGTCTATTGGATATGGTTGATGATCAGGTAGAGACCAGGAAAGGGTATGAGTATACAACCTAGATGGATTTGGACTCTCTGAGTATAATGAGATAGTTTATTTTCAGTTCCAGGCACTTGTAGAGATGGTCAAGCTCATTTTACTCTTTTGATGTAGTTTTGCCTCACAGGATGATGTGTCTGATCAGGGAGATGTTTTTATTAGATCTCCTAGGGCGTTGTATGGGACATAGTGGGCGCAACCACTTCATTGTACCATAGTACCCCCATCCTAGAGAGCCTGGTGGGCTCAGTTTGACAACGCAGGCACCCTAGGAGGCTGTTTTGGCAGGTTCACATTTCTGGAGGCAGATTAAAAATGATTAAATGGCAATTGAAGAAATCAATTTGGGCTACTGAGGCAAGGAAATGACATGGGATGAGTGATGATGATGAATGTGATGTCCTCCGCACCTTCTCCAACAATTACAGCACCTGATTGGGACCACACCTATTTTTTGGGCATTTTTATATTATTTTTTGGAGCTTTTGGGAGGCTCACGATTTCCTCAAGGAGGCACAAAGTCAAAAAATTAAAATATTATATTATTTTATTGTGCCATGGGGCACCCAAAGGGAGTTAGTTAACACTCCATGGACCTACCATGTGCTTCATTTATTTCTTGTTGAGTGGGGTACCCTCTGTATCGGTGATTTAGTCCACTTTGGTACTTTATGGTTATGTCGATCCATGTATTGTATGTTGAGCTCATCTCAACCATTGATACATTTTATCTTTTAATCTTAGCCACTCGTTTTGAAAGTGGTTAGGATTTTGGTTCTCTCATTTCTATTTAAAGGAGAGAGCTTCTCATTTGTAAGGGG
>LPNX010807525.1:151207-186902 GCA_001517045.1 Pseudotsuga menziesii
TGGATATTTCTGGATCTGCTTTGCATCTGATGTTCTTCGGTGGTGATTGGAAAGTCTCTGTTTCCTAACATTCGGAATATTGTGTGAGATCTATATCTTTTTTAGGGATCATTGTCTTTTCTATAGGAGGGCGTTTTCAGCTGGAGCGTTTTTGCAAGGGGACCTCAACTCGCTCGGATTGTCTTTGTCTTGTATCACGGGGTTTTCATTAGCTTCATTGTGATCTATGATTACTTCTTGTTACTTTTCTGCAGATCTAGCTTTTTCTTTCATGGTACAGCTAATCTGATATTGTTGACGTTTGCTTGTGCAGGATACGAGGGCGCATTGGTCACTTGCAACATAACGTTGGTCCTAGAACTCACTCAGATTTTCCAGAATTGATCGAGATGGCGAGGATCATCATCATCAATGCATCTACAAGCATTTCCAAGTAAGATCTACAGGTCAGTCTCTTCTCTTTCAGATCTCAATCCATTGTACCTGTTTTTTTTCAAATTTTTTGAAAAACTCCTAAATAATAAAAATCCAAAAAATACTTAATCGAGGAACCGCTTGATCTTTGAACAAACCATTTCTGGGTTTTGTAGATCGGGCATCCCTCTCACTAAATCCTCTTCAATGTTGTCCAGATTGTGACTGGTTTGCCCTAGATCTGACTTTCTGACTGCTCAAACCCTAGAGCCCCTACTGAAATTTTGACTTTTCCAGATTTGACTTTTTCAGAAAATAATCACTTGGGTTTGTAGATCAGGTCTTCCTCACTCCAGAACACCCCCAATGCTAAGCTAGTTCCTGCCAAGTAGCCCTAGATCTGAAAAACTAACTTTCAGCATCTTAGCTTCCCTCATCAGATTTTGACTTTTCCAGATCTAATTTTTTCTGAAATTTTCTGACTTGGGTTTGTAGATCAGGCCACTCTGATCTCATCTCCACTCCAACGCTGAGCTGATAGTCTCCTGGTTGTCCTAGATCTGTAGATCTACCTCTCCAAACCCTAGCGCTAGCTCTCATTCTGTTGGTCTCCCTTGCAAACTATGTTTTCCGGGCCAAACACTTTCCTAGGTCCATAGATCAAGGCATATCCCAAGTGGGTCTACTCTAACGCTGTGCAAATACTGACTCCATTGCCCAAGGCCCAACACGCACTGATTTCCAAGCCTAGCGCTAGCCCTCTTTTGACCTCTTTTCCCTAAAAGTTGACTTTTCTTTGATGACTCAAGTATTTTGACATTATCGCATCTTTCATTGAGTCTGTCCCTTTGGTACTAGACAGTCCCAAGTTTGTCCTCACTCACCCTATCTCAGTTACGTTTCCCAAGGCAGCGGTTATCTTTATCAGTTGCTAGTACCTCAACCCTAGATCTAGTATTTACCCTATAGGTCACTTGTATTTCACTTTGGATCAACCCTCATATGATTGAAGCCCTCATCCAAAGCCCTAGTCCATTTAGTATTATCTTCCATAAATCTAGAATTTCCAACTACCTTACACCTTACGTAACTCAAGCCATACTTGATTTGATCTGGTGTCTAGGTCTGATCTCTTTTGTCAGGAGTAGATCTGGATCTCCCCCTTTGTTGTCTTGGACTTAGATAACATAAAGTGAAGGTTGCCTTGATTGACGTGACAACCATCCATTTGGGAGTCTAGACAGCCTTGGTTCCACCTCCTTAGTTGCTTGCCCCTCTATCGTCCATCCTGAATCCATCATACATAGGCAACTACAAGGTTGGTGAAAACACAATGTTGCTAGCATAAATGTGGAAGCTAAATATCCACATGTATTTTCATTTTGGACACCTTGCATTGTTAATTTGCTCATTCTTTGAATTTAGCACAAGATTCATCTAGGCCCTAAGGGAAAGGTCAATTTATATATTTTCATTAGAGTTGTTAGTTGTAATCTTGTAGAGTCTAGAGTCTACACCCATTTATGCTTTCTTTTATTGATATTAAAGGTATTTTGGACACCTTGCATTGTTCATTCTTTGAATCACTGAAATCTATTGCTTCAAATGTGACATGGATTGGCAAACTTATTGAGGATGCACGCCATATCTGTAACTTTGTACAAAACCACTCCAATGCCCTCAGATGGGCAAAGAGGAGGAGGAGGAGGAGGAAGATGAGGGTTAGGGTAGTGATGAGTTTGTTGATTCAGGCATAGAGGACTATTGATAGATGAGATTCTTCCATCTTGATCTCATCTATGATCTATCCCTTTTTGTATTTACTATTTACTACTACTAGTTTCCATTGGCATTCCAACATCTATGTAATACATTTTGATTTTGATGACTTAATGAGAAATATGGTTTCAATATCTTTGTGTCTCATTGTGATTTGTGAATGACAGAATGTATATTGTGTATTGATTCTAATTAGTAATTTCTATTGAATATTTGTAAATGTTCTATGGATCTATATGTCTATATTTTTAATATATATATATATAATGTGTCCTTTGTGTCCTGATTCTGGGGGTCACTATGTCCATATTTGACAATCATATTTTTGTGCCCTTCGTATCACATGCCCTTGTGTCAGGTGACTTAGGGTATGAGTATATTTAAATGTACATCTTGGGGATGGTAAATTCCTTTCTACTTCAATACAATTTTGTATTATACCCGCAAACTCTTACTCCATTTACATGGTATCCAAGAAAGTGCATCCCTAATTTTCAAAAGGCTCCCCTTTCTTGTATGCCTTAATTTTTCTCCACGGATCTTAAATAAGATATTAATGAGTCGAGGAAAAACCACAATAAACCTATATTTGAAAATGTTGTAGGGAAGTTAATTAAAAAGGCAAGTCAAAGTATTAAAATTAAGCCATTATGTATTTAAAGTTCACAATGCACTTATTTAAAAACTTTTCAAATTTTAATATTATAGAAGTTAGTTCAATTTAAATAAAGAGCATCGAATGTGTTTTGCCAAAAAGACGTCGACAAGATACACCTTGTATAGAACTATAGCAACACACGTCAATAGCTAGCACTAGGACATGTGAGATGTTTGCTAACCTTAAGTTCCCCATATTGAGGAAGATAAAGCTACTGAAAAACAAAATATTTAAAGCACGAGTCCAAGCAAAATCAAAGTTGCAAGTACTACAAAGTTTGGGGGATATTAGCTTCAACTACGAATCACACCAGCAGGTGTCAAACCACTTCCAAAGAAACTTCTCTCATGAATGTTCAAGGGATGAATTCACATGAACAAGGTGGGAGCAACCTCTACCTCTCACTGAGAGTTGTGATCTCTAATGTTGGACACAATGGTCACACTGAGAGGGGGGTGAATCAATGTGATGGCAATTAAACCCTTTTCAACTTCTATCAATTTGATCAAGCAGAGTTCATCAATGCATTATGCTACCAATTACATCATCATTGCATAAGCATCCATCAACTAATTAACAATGAATCATAAGCATGTTTATAAACTAGAGAACTGAATCATAACAAGTAACACAACACAAGAGAACACAACATCTGTTTGGTAAACTTGTTTTATGTATTGTACATGGAAGACTTCAATCTTCACGATTACATCAACACCAACTGAATAGAGAGCACCAACTCTTACAACAAGGTCCAGCCTAATTTTCTTAGGTCCAACTGAGAAAGGGTGAGGAGTCCAATGCTCAAGTGCAAGACTCAGCTTGCATCACTATCATCATCCTTTCACTCACTCATGTCACTGCTTGCCAAGTTATTGTTTGTTATCAATCACTGTCATATCAAGCCTTTCATTGTAAGGGTGACACTGTCATAATTGTCTGCATATGCCCATCAAAACAATTACCATTGGTTGTCACTATCATATCCACAAATCAACACTGTCAAGACACTTTGGCAGCTTCAGGACCACTGATTCACATGACTGTGGTTTCTTCAAAAATGATTTGACTATTGCCCTTATCAATTCAACTGTTTATTGCTTGTCACTGTCAACAATCTATCACTTGTCAAAACAATCTGCTCTATGTCACTGCTAATGTCATCAAAAGTCAAAGGCTTTGCTCATACTCAAGACTTGTACTAATGGCTTCACAACATGCCAAGACTTCTCGGATGTCAGAATTCAAAGGTTCTGCTCATGTTAACACAATTCTTCACATGCACTCCTTGTCCACACACTCATCGAATCATCAAAGGATACACACTCAATAAGGAATATTCACATTTGTTGCTATCACATTCATTCACATTTGTAATAGACTTTTTATTTACAAGTCCATCAATTCCAACAAATCAAGCCTCATCTTAGCATACAGTCAAACTTATGCTACAATTTTTCAAAGAGTTAATCCATCTCACTGTTGTTGGAGGTGCATACCACTGCTGCGAATATACCCATAAACAAACCCAAAAAAAGACTACTTCCTGCCTCGTGCGAGCTGCTACTCTTCACTAAATACTCACCCCAAATTTCCTCCGATGCTTCCTCATTTAAGCCCGAATTTCAGAGTTGTATAATCACCAAAAAAACTTCTCATAGATCAGACCTACAGTTGTCCTCTTCTCCATCTGAAATTCAAAGCTATATATTCATTTTCTCACTACACAAATGAGTGCGTTGACTAGTATTTCTACACAATTTCATAGCAATTTTTATGGAGTCGACCTGCTATTTTTATGTTTTAGCTTTATTTTTATTTTTATTTTTCTGTAAATTCTTTAATGGGTCGACTTCCAACAAATAAAAAATTTATTTTTATTGATTCAAAACTTTTGCAGCCAACTTACTTTACCCCCTCCTCAATCATGTTTTAATGTGGTCATTTTCAAAAGGTTTTATGCATATTTTTCTCCTCATCCACAAGCATACCAAAGCCCCAAAAGGAAGGGTGATCACACGACATGACTCCATCAATGTGTGGGTTCAAGACTTTCTTCAATGTTACAACGTCATCAAATGGGCTTAAGCACCACCAAATTAGGGCTTCAAGGACTTGATTATGTCAATCAAGGCTTCTTCAACAAACTTGTTGTCTTATGAACTAACTTGTGGGTCCAAGCACTTATTCAATGTTTCATAGGTGCTTCAATATTTCTTCAAGTGCTTCAAGAGCTTTTTCATCATACCTAGGGCATATCCATGGGATCCAAACCTTCTATGCCACAACTCACATGGACTAACTGTATGATGTACCAAAGCATTAGTGGAATCTTCAGGAGCCTTGTAAAGGCCTCCCTCTCGAACCCTAAACTGTACACATGAGCTTAGCTCTTCATCCTTTGGCCATAGAAGGACTTTCTTGTCCATGAAGAGGACTCTGTAGCCCTTGTCCTCTAAGCCAACAACAGATAGAAGATTCTTCTTCAAACCAGAAACATATAAGACATCATCAATATGTAGAACCATACCTAAATCAAGCTGAAGTTAAGTTGAGCCAACTCCTTCAACCTTGTAAGTGGGGTCATCTCCAAGTTCCACCTGTGTGGTGAACTTCTTCTTTCTATAACTGGTGAGAGCTCCACGGTTACCTGTCATATCCCTAGAGGCACCACTATCCACCAACCAAGAGGTAGCACTGTCTGTGATGGATCCAGAGAGAGTAGAAATCAAGTAGTACTCTCTTCTAGGTTCTTCTTGTTTGTTAGCCTTGCTTTTCTTCTTCTTCTTATGTTCTTCTTCTTATGTTCTTCTTCTTCTTCTTAGGTTCTTCTTCTTCTTCTGCAGCAGAGGCTTGAAATCTTCTTTTGCATTTCTTCTTGGGTTTCCTGCAATCCCTGGCAAAGTGTCCAAACTTGAGGCAATTATAGCATTCCACTTTTGAAACATCAGAGAACTTGCCTTGGGGTTTCTTTCCCTTCTTTTGCTGAGAAGAGGGCTTCTTGAACTTCTTTGTCTTTACTGTAAGTGCAAGGTTACCTTCCTTGGTTACCTTTCCTGAAGTCCTTCCCTCTTCTTCTATGCATTCATGCCAAAGTCTTTCGAAAGTTGGTTGATTCTCACGTCCACTGATAGATGCCATGAATGTTTTCCAAGAGCTTGGGAGACTATTGACCACAGTCTGCACAAGGTCATCATCATCAACAACAATACCAATAGCAATAAGTCGATCTCTTACCTGTGCAATCTTCGTGAAGAAGGAACCAACCCCTTCATCCTTGTTTAGCTTCAAAGTTCGTAGCTTTTTCTTCAAGACTCTCTTCTAACTGGGAGCCTTCTTCTCATACAAGTTGGCCAAGGTGTCAAAGCATTCTTTGGCAGTCTTTAATGCTGTTATATTGGGCATCATAGTTTCTTTGACAGAATCATAGATGATCCTCCTAGCCTTAGCCTGTTTCTTCTTGTAAGCTAGTCTGCCAACGTTAGATGTTGGCTCTTCACTGACATTAAACACAATGTCATTCAGGTCATTTTCTTCTAGAACAGTTGTAAGCCTAGCTTTCCAAGAGTTGTAGTTAGCTGACCCTTGTAGCTTCTCTTTCGGTCTGAAGATGTTGATGGCCATCTCTACCACTTAGTCAAATGTCAATTCTACAAACTATCCCAAGGTCTAGGAAGACAATAGTAATTTCTTCTTACTGGGTCTTCACATGCTAAGCTCTGATACCATGTTGAATTTTTAGCATTAGCATTAATACTTTTAAAATTTGCAGACTAACATAAACAAATGACAAGTGCAGTAAATCACACCAACACACTGAACTTAAGAGTTTTTCACTAGGGAAACCTTTAAAGGACAAAAACCCCAAAAGCATTAGTAATTCATCTCGTAAATGAGATCACTGAGTTCTTCAAAAATTCCACAGACCCTAACTGGGTTTGTACCACAGATCCACAATTACAGAAGATAATCCAATTACACAGAAATGCCCAATTAGGGTTTTTTAGCAAATTAGGGCTTGTATCCCTAAACTTCTCTCTCTTGCCCAGAATTTGCAAGCTGCCCGAATTTCTGTTTTGCCTACCCGAATCTGCTTCCCGTACCTGTTGCCCATACCCGTTGCTCGTAAGCTGCCTGTTTGATGCCCTGTCTGTTTTGCTGCTCGAAACCTACTGGGCAGGTCTGTAGGCTGCCCGGGCTTTGTTGGGCCAGTCTGTGGACTGTCCGATGGTCTAGTGCAGACCCTAGCACCCTCCAGGCTAGTATGCACACTGCCCGAGGGTAGACAACAGCCCTCACAAGCTAGCCTTAAGGTTGCCTGAGGGTCTACAAGAGGCCTCAAACCCTCTCGGGCTGGCCTGTTGGCTGCCCAAAGATTATGTGGGCTCTCGCCAGCCTTCACAAGTTGTTGTTGTGGGCTGTCCGAGACCCCAAAAGAAGGGTCGAGCCCTAGGGTGGCCTGCCCGTGGAAGAAAAAAGGGCAGCCGTGAGAGAGTAGGGTTTCCCGTGCAGATTTGGAGCTGCCCGGTGAAGCTTGAAGACTGCCCGTGAAGATTTATTCAACTACCTGAAGGAGAAGAAGAGAGTTAGGGTAAAATCCTAGTTCATAAAACTGATAAAAATTGTTGCTGCTGAAAACCCTCGCTTAGGGTTTATAAAAATAATTGCGAATGCCCTAGCTAGACTCATCCATGCTAGGGCATCACATCAAATTTCCTTTTCTTCAATAACCTATGAAATCTTCAGTTGGAGCAGCTTCACCTGTGAGAGCAAGAGTGTGTGTAATAATGAAATGGATTAATCTTCTTTTATATCCTTTGAGTCACCTGTAAGTAGACCAAAACTCAAAAGAACAAAATATTATTATTTTATTCTTTTCTCACTTTGACTTTTACCTTTAGTGGTACTAAAGGTCTTTTTGCACTTTCACTTTGACACCTTAGTGGTACTAAGGGTCCTTGTGTATTTTTTACTTCTGCTTTAGCCTTATTCAAGTGCCCTGTGGTCAATACAATTGGTCAAGATGGTCTTTTATCCCCACTCAAAGTACATCATCATAAACAAAGAGAATTACTAATGCTTTTATCTCACACTTTGTGTGACGCCAAGATTGGATACTAAGGTGTCTTAACCAAGGGTAGCTAACCCTTGGAGAAGATCACAAAGCCCATTGGTCGAGGGTCAAAGTGCCATACATGCCTAGACCAGGTCTAGGGCTTATAGTGCCTTCCTGGTAACAGACCAAGCGCCTCCATTCTCAGGGAGAATGGCCCTTGGCCCCAGGTTGAGTCCCTAGTACCAGACTAGGTAAATTCTTGGTAACTAACCAGGTGCCTCCATTCAAAGAATGGCCACTCAGCCCTAGGTTGTATCCCCCAGTGCTAGATTGGTTCCTCATCCTAGTCCCAGACCAAATGTCACCATTCAACAGAATGGTCACTCAACTCAAGCTTGAGTCCCCCGGTGCTGGACTGGTTCTTTATCGTGGTCCTGGACCAAATATCCCGATTCAATAGAATGGTCACTCAACTCTAGGTTGAGTCTATACCTTGGTCCCAGACCAAGTGTCTCCATTCTCCTAAGAGAATGGCTCTCGATACTGCTAAGAAAAATCAACATTCAAATCACCATATGTATGGGTTCCAATACCCAAATCGTTTCCAAATGTAGCATCAATGCTCATATAGTGTCCAAGGGTCATCATGCCGCCATGTATGTGGGTGCCAAACCTTTTCATGCATAATGACCATCTCCAAGGGTTCCATGACCCCAACAAAGGATACACGAGCATCAAGATCTTCATCAACTACAAGCAATGGGCTCCACGAACATTAAGTGGCACATACCATATGCAAGTATGTGGGCTTCATGACCCTATCCATTCATGACCTCTTCAACAAAAGACCACAGAACGGGTCGTTTGTACCACCGTGTGCTACAAGGCGCAGACCATCAATGGATGGGCTCCAAATCCCAGGCTACTAGAGCAGGGGTATGTCCAATCAATCAACCATCAATCCTATCATCTAGTTGGGAATTGTATGTGGGTAAAGGGTAATCAAACTCATGCCAAACCTGTGTAAGTGTCCATGATCAACTCATACTTATTCATTAAACTTGTCCACTGTAGGGGACCTTGGTGGCATCAATGACAACCCGAGGGGCCACTGAAGTCCTATGTTGGCATCAATGACAACTTAATCAACATCTAACACTCACTCAAACAAGAAAGTGAGGTGTGAAGACAAGAACTCAAACAAAATTAATAATAAAATCAAACCCTTCTCCTCACTTCCCATATAGCCTTTATAGAATAGGCTTAGAGGTGTACAAAACTATCACTACTATCAATAGAAAGCTAAAGATATCACACTTTAAAGATAAGGCTCCTCTAAAGAAGGCACATGAAAAATGAATGTTAACATACTATATTCAACCAACACTTGCCTAAGATAAGACTCCTCCAGCCGATGCGCTTTATCCTTTGATGAGAATAACCTCAATGAAATAAGCAAGTCCACAAACAAAGCCTTTCTCCAGCCATGCACTCTATAACATGGGTAAAAAATAGAAATCCCCCAATCCATAAATTACCTCCCCAATGCATGCACCTTCTACGCAGCAATAGCAATTATAAAAATGGAATAGTCCATAAAAAGCCTCCACCATCTCATGCACTCTACCTATGATATAAATAATAAAAAATTAAATACGAAAACTTCACCAAGCCATCTCCTTAAGCCATGTGCTCCACTCCTTGCCTATATATAGCATGCATTGCCAAAAACTCAACAAAGTCAAGCTAGAAGGTGGGTGCTCATCTTTCTTACCTGCCAAACTAACATGTGTGATTGAAGTCCTGAAAAATCAAGCTAGGCGAGGGTAACTCAAAAGGAAAGGCCAATGTGACCACACCAATCCCCTTTGCACTTCCACTTGGCTCTTCTCCAACTCAAGGGGAACTTCCTTAAGATAAGAATACTAGGGAAAAGACAATTAGGAGCAAGATGACATGTAGAGGTAACCATTGCAAAATGGTTATAGCATAGAAAGTAAAGGAAAAGATGATGGGAGGATAGACAACAACCAATCAAGATACTAGTGTCAAACCACCAAGGGAAATGGAGTCAAAGAAGTACAATCTAAGAGGGCTTTGTTTCACATGTCATAAGGGGGAAAGGTCACATGATTGATGAAACCCTACATATTGAATTGCAAGAATAAACTAGGTTTTACAAGGAAAGGGATTAAATAAAGTATCCATTTCCTTTTTAACTTTAGGGGTGCACCACACACAAAAAAGATTAATATTGCAACCTTCCAATTAAGAGTGAATGCAAAAATCAATAACAATATGTGCAAAAATACAAAGGAAAAGAGAATAGAGATTAAAATAAACCCTTTTGCTTCTAATGTGGTATTTATACCCTTCTATGGCCTCCAACCCAAAACATAGAAATTTCAAAGTAAGAGAGCTAGCAATACTTACAACCTTTGAAAGCGCTAAACAAGATTAAATGAGACATCAGCAAAAGAGTAACTCGAATACATGTCACAGAAGCTCCAATAATGATATATTGACTAGGGTCCCAACCATCCACATTGCTTATCGACAAATGCCCGCTTGGTTGTCCAGCACCTAGCATATTTTTGCCTAAGTGTCCAACCAATACATGGGCCTGACAAGCTCCCAGGTCCAGCTACTTGGGCGAGCTCCTTGCTCGTCACGTAGTTAAGAGAATGGCCAAGTGCTTGTGGTGTCGAGGCTAATACACCCTCCCCCACCTCAGGTAGTTGTCGTCCCTGGCAACATCTTCAATCAACCATTGTCTCTAAAAATTGCTGCAACAACGCTACCACAACCTTGAGCTCTCAAGGAAGATTCTACAGCTCATGCTTTTGCCCCACTTAGTCTGCTACAAGTACTCCAGAAGTTCCTTCATGTTTCTGTTTGTTGTACACCCCATGAGTCAGACTAGTTGGGTAGTTAATCCAACAATTGCGGCCAACGTCACAAGATGAACTTCCTCAAACCGCAACAGTTTTTCCTTGTGTGTTTCAATCTACTCCAAGCTCGTTGTACAAGACAAAGACTTTACTTTTGCCTCTGTCAGTTGAATTTCCTACTCGCAATTTCAACTTGTCGCACCATCCCCTACTTAGTCTGTAGCTTGCTTTCACATCTACTTTGGCTAATTTTTTGTCTAAGCCAACCTTTGCAAGGTGTCTATGGCCTCAATGCCTACGTCAAAGGCATTGAATCGTCGTTCTCTTACTTCACGTTGGGAAAAGTGGTGAGTGGTACCAACGATCACCACCATCAAAGCTCCCAAAATTGTCTTCTTCCTATCGAATGCCCAGTATTTCAATGCTATCTTTGCTCCCACAAAGCTGCATCCCACGTCTTCCAAACGGGTTTGTGTCAGTTCGGATTCCGCAATCCCAAACGTCAGCCTGCTTAAGTTTGTTGCTTCCGCATAGTAGTCTTCCGCATCTACCAATAAAGCCACCTTCGCCTTTGCTTAATGTTGTTGATGTATTTGTAACTTCAGAAGATATTCTGATGTTTATAATCATTGTATGTTGTTGTACCCCCATCGGAGATATGTTTGCCTCCTTTTGGGATGTCATTATTGTGTATGGACCTTGAGGTACAACCTCCGTTGTAAGTCGGGGCAATAGTCCCCAATGTAACATCATGTAATGTATTTTTGGAGTCTCTCTAGGGGAAGTCGACCCTGTTAGGGAAAGAGGTTGGCTTCAGTCATGTATTAGGTAAGTCACTTGAAAGGTATAAATAGGGAGGCACCCTCCCTCATTTATATACACTTTCACTCACTCAAGTTCGAATGAGGAGAGAGAGAGAGAGAGAGAGATAGTTGCAGAAGACTTCATATTGGGTTTGATCATCCTGTGATACAATCTTTGTGACGAAACTATTTTGAGGAAGTTTACGGGGTTTTCTCCTTTGTGGTTTCCCCGATGAAAATCTTTGTGTCTTGTGTATCGGCTCTATCTTGTGTATCTTGTTGTACTTGTTATTCTTTCAGATAAATATCCTAATCAAGCTAATTAGATTATAAAAACTAACAGATGTTGCCTTCTTCTAGCACTTTTCCACACAACTTTGCTCTTTCCTTTGAACGAAAAGCTCATTTGCCCATGCAATCCACCAGGTGCTTCAAACTTTCCAAGGTTGCTAACTTCTCTTGTTGATCACACTAGTTATGTAGTTATGGGAGGAGATAGCTCACATTGGCTTCTACCTCAGCTCCATTACGTTCAACCATATCCCGAGCAGTTGGAGCTTCCAATTCCACTCCATGCACATCCAAAGCACCTACAGGACCACCTACTGCTTCCAAAGGAAGATTGGTGCCCCTTTCCCGTAAAAGGGGTAGAGGGGATCAATGATTCATATTATTTTTTATTCTACTATGTAGTATCTAGATACCTCATGGATCATGGTGATTCATCTCATGAAATATATTTGTTTTGATCATTTGAGGTGATTTTCTATCATTCTATCAGGAACATATTTCAGAATTTTCAGTTTATTATCAATATGTGAACATGATCCACCATTTGACATCTTATACATTAGTTGTATTTTCATATTTATGTAGCAATGTGTTTATTTGATATTGTTGTTGCTTTAGATGTTAAAAAAAATTGAAAAAAATGGTTATTTTTGGTTTTTTTTTAGGTTTTAAGACATTTGTCGATATTTTTCGATATTTTCACCGATGTTGCCGATAAGTTACATTCCGAACCTTTGACGATATATTTGCCGACATGATATATGTAACTTTGAACAAGACACGAACTCATAATCTTTTTCATTTTCTCAAAGATCTATTGTGCCTCCTTTGTCCAACTGAATGCCCCCTTCTTTGTAAGATCTGTGACGGGTGTTGTCAACTGTGAAAACCCTGTAACATACCTCCTATAGTAAGTGCAAAGGCCCAAAAATTCTTTCAATTCTATTACATTTTTTGGTGTAGGCCAATCCAAAATGGCTCTAATCTTTTCCATGCGAACTTGTACTCCATTTGCGCTTATTACATGCCTAAGTATAGCATTTCTTGCATACCGAACTCGCACTTAGACATTTTTGCATATAAAGAATGTTCTTCTAGAATTCCCAACACTTCATCTAAGTGTCTCAAATGTTCTTCCCATCTTTTACTGTATATTAATATGTCATCAAACAACACAAGGAGAAACTTACGCAACTGAGCCTTAAAGGTATGATTCATATAGAACTAGAAGGTGGCTAGTGCGTTTATAAGCCCAAAAAGCATAACCAAGAATTCATAATGTCCAAAGCAGCAACGAAAGGTTATCTTTGCAATATCCTGGTCTCTCACCCATATCTGATGGTACCCTGAGCGGAGGTCGATTTTTTAGAAGTACTTTGCTCCCTGCAACTCATCCATCAATTCGTCAATTCTAGGAATGGGGTAGATGTTCTTCATAGTTTTCTTGTTAAGGGCCATGTAACCAATGCACATTCGTAATGTCCCATGTTTCTTCTTGACCAATACCACCAAGGATGCAAATGGACTGGGACTCGATCAAATGTAACCCAACTCAAGTTACTCTTTAATTGTCATTTATATTTAATCTGTATACCTTTCAGGATGTTTGTAAGGTGTAGTGATAATTGCATGGGTCCCCTCCTCTAACTCAATAATATGCTTGAACCCACGGCCGGGAGGCCTACCTGCTAGAAGGTCTCTGAATACCCTCTCATGCTTCTGTAGCAATGCATGAATGTCTGTGGGATGTTTTGTTGTGTTGTCGGGAGGTTTTTGAAATGTGATTAGGCATTCTGTTGCCTACTCTATGCCTCTGTGCCTGAGTACTACCTCCATCCTCTGTGATGATGCTGGCTTGAGGGTCTAGGTGTTCATGCCCCTGAAGACTACTCTCTTGCAATCCTGTCCCTAGAACTCCATCTCCATGGTCCAATAATTTGTGGTATACTTCCCTATAGAATAGAGCCAATGAACCCCTACCACAACATTTGTATCTGCTACATTTACCACATAGAAAGAGACTGTCATTTTGTAATTTACCAGGGTTACATTTAACTTGGGAATCCAATGGGTGCACTCCATGGTGTTGTTAACTACCACTGCTACTGTGAACCCCTCAAACTCCTCAGTATGAATGCCTCGCCTAGCTACCCATGCAGCATCTATAAAATTGTGGGCTGCCCCACCATCAATCAACACTCCTACTTTGTGGCCTTGTATTACTCCCCCAACTTTGAGTATGAAATCTGGGAACTCTAGATAAAGTAGCAATAACTCCACCATGGACATCTCCATGAAGTGACTCCTCCTCTGTTGCTCGCATCTCCTCTGCTTGTCCCTAATCCTAATCCTCCTCATCCTCCCAACTATTGCAATAAACCTCAATATAATGGGCCTTCCCCTTTCCCGAACACCTATGACCTGGTACCCACGGTTTCTACCAGCTAAAACATAACTTTTTCCTTCTTAGTTCCTTTATGATTTCATCATCCATCTAGTTTTTCTTTGGACATTCATGCTGGAAAGGTTTTCTTTCTTTATCTTTATTTGGAAAAGTTGGTTTTGGGGAGGAAGTTGTTTTTTGGAACTGGGTCTTGTGAGTCCCTAGTTTTGTTGATGGCATCCTGTAGGGTGGAGGGTTTGTAGGCTATCCCCACCCACGTAAAGGCTCGGTCATGGCCTCTGTAAATAACATAATAAGTATGCTTACTTAAATATTCGTCACCATAACTGCAACTCGCTAAAACTTTGATATGAAGGTTTCTACACTACATGTCTGTTTGATCTGAGCTAGCTCTCTGACATGTATCTCGAGGTCTCTTTTATCAAAACGTTGCATGAGCCTCTCTGTGAATTCAATGTATGAAGTGATATTGTTGTGACCCAATGTCACCAGCCCGTAGTACCACCACTCATGGGCTTCCCCGTCCAAAAATGTAGGCAACTTGATTGCATTTGCTTCTGTTATAGGGTTAAGTTGGAAGTAGGTGTCCAACTCTTGCACCCATATCCTCGTCGAACATCTACATGTCTCATCTAAATTGGGGATGGTCATCTTCCCACTGTCCGCTGCAATTCATAGTTTTGATTGAACACTAGGTGAAATGCTATCGGTATGTTCCTACTCTTCACATTGCAGAAGTCCGAAAAGGCCATGACTAAGTGAAAATCATCACCCAAGTCCCTGTATTCCTGTAGATATGTTCCGAATGGTTCACTCTGTTCAACTGGCATGATAGGTCCTGTAGTGGAACTCTCCAAAAACTAAGGCATGTTAGGTATGGAAGGCTTGTGATATATGTGAGGAGTGATTGAATTGTAGTATGTGCCTGACTTCCACTGCCACTAGTGGATACACTATCACCCTGTGTGATTTGTAATTTATGTTGATCTTGCCTTGGTTTATCGGCCACCTATTGCACCCCGTGTGATCTGTAATTTATGCTGATGTTGCCCTAGTTTATTGGCCGACCTATTTATTGCACTTAACACCTCCTTTTGTCCTTTAGCCAAATCATTCAGAGCATTGATGAGACTATGGAAAGCCATTCTTCCATGGTGCCCTTTCCCATGTCTGCCTATGAATCTGTCCTATTTTGATCCTCTGATTATGTATCTTCTAGATTTATCTCCTCTAGATCTAGGTCTTTTGTCCACCTACCTCTTCTTCTTTTATATGTAACAAATGTAATGCCTTCTGTATTCATCTAATTGTTGTTCCATGTTCATGTGAAGCCCACAATTGGTGAGGAACATGCTTTGATACCACTATAATATCCCAAACTGATATTTTGTGTTATTGTACTGATTGTTTGAGGTATTTGCTATTGGTTCAGAGTTTCTTGAGGCTTATAACTTATAATGTGGTTTTGCTAATAATTGCATGATAGTGTTAAAACCCCGAAAATAGTAAAACCCAAATATAACTCAAATATATGATGAGGTAAACTTCCAATACAAAGTATGGGCATACCAATATTCATAGCTTGAATTGTTGAGCTATATGGAAGAGACATGTGTTACCAACTATTTTGTACAATAGTTGAACTTCCTATTGAGCCGCCAGTTATCGAGCATGTTGAATGCTCATCTCCAGAGTTCAGAAGTTCAATGTGTTCCAGAGTTAGCCAGTTTTTGGCTGAACTTTTTATTTTTGTAAGATACATGTTCATACCCCCTTGGGGAAAATGTAAAAAATGTCCTAGCATTTAAATTTTTATCAAAGGCTCGGCTTCCCGGACTTGGGCATCAAGACGACTAGTCCAGAGTGTTTTTTCCCTTGGTTATTATTGGCTGTTGAATAAACGACCAATAATTTCTGAGTTTTTCACTCGCTCCTCCAAAGCTGGGGTAGTTGTCTTGATGTTTCGGCCTTGGGAGGTTATTAGAGCCTTCATGTCAGTGTTTTTTGTCATGCTAGGCATTCCGATTGAGTCATATGAACATGTACTAGGTCCCCCTAGAGTTTCGTTGGATTCCGAGAAAATTTAATTTTTCGGTTTTTTAAGCCATTTTTTAATGGTTTAATTGGAGAATTTCAAAATGTAATGAAGGTGTCATCCGGAGTCCGTTTTTGGCGTGGTTGGGCTCATTTTCAAGCCCAGAGCAGCATCATTACCCCAGGGTCCACTTTCACTAAGTTGCAGCCGGCCGAAGCATCCCGAAAGTCATCATTCAGCTAACAAAGCGTCAAAATAGCATTTAAATGCTAAAAGTGGACATAATGCAGCTAAGTCAAAGTATTCAAAAAAGTCAAATTTGAATATTTAAATGGTAAAGAGTGATTTGGCATGGGTCCCATATTAACTTACGACCCATTTCCACATGATGGAAGTAAAACTTTGGTTTAATGTTTAAAGTGGTGAATTTAATTAAAAAGAGAGGTGAAGTGAGGGAGAAGTGGATCTCACGCTAGCATGTAGTGGTGAGTGGTATTAAGAGTGGGCTCCCCATCCACACTCATAGTATTATAAATTAAACCATAGCTCTCACGTGGATTTAGACAATTTGCATACGAATTGTAATGAGTAGTGGTAACGTAAGTGAGTGGTCACGCTAATATGGAAAGGATGGTGGGGAGTGGGGTGGACCCCTTTCCACATTAATATTATTGTTTTTAAAACCATGGATAATGTATCCATCACCATACCATGCGAATTGTTCAGGCTCAAATTAATCACGTGAGGGATAATGTTTACAAACCGTGGCATATACCAATGCCATGCGTTGTACTTCAGAGTTAGCGGTGACGTGGGTTTGCTCGCGCTGGGTTGTTTGGTGGGCTTGGCTCCCATTGTACACGAGTCACATTTATTATAACTCACAACTTGGTCTCCAACACATTTTCGCAGATCTCAGTCTTCAGCTCACGCGGATCTATGTGGGTTCACGTGTATGCATATGGCCACTCCATATTCGCTAGTGAAGTTTCCTATATGAGAGTGGGGGGCACCTTGCCAAGGTGGAGGCCACCTCCCCACTCACGCCTACCTCAATCTGGAGTTTGATTCAAAATCATTGCTCCAAGTTCATGAAATCAAGGGATTTCAACATAGCTTGGCTCTCACTCATTGCCGATTTGATTCAGGGTGTAGGTTTATCAGTTTTTTGTATAAAAGGATGGCATTGCCTCCTTCGTTTCTCATGGAGATTTTGGGCATGAACACTCTGCCAAAATTATTGTAATATTTGTTTGAAGTTGGAATAAAGTTGTGACTTTGGAGGTCCATGCACGAGTTATTGGAGTTGTGGACTCACATTGTCTTTGGTGATATCTTTCTCACCTTGCCTTTTCAATTATTAAATCATTCTTCATTATATACTCTAGAAGGGCTAACAATCTAGTTTATGAGTATCTTGTTTGGATTTGATATTGTTTGTAAGGGTTTTGCAGGGATCATTAGGGGTGAAGAACAAGCTTGAGATCAAGCTCTTCCTCATGAACCAGTGGTTTTTTCCATCTAACTCCTTCATTTTGCAAGTCTTTCTAAGCACTTCCCAATCCAAAAAAGAGACATAGCAGTCAAAGCTTCTCCTTCCCTCCATCAACAAAGTTTCAAAAAACACATTTGGTTACCTGCATCTACGAACTTCCCTCTTCCAGTTCTCTTGTTTGCTGCTTGATCTTCTCGATTTCTTGCTTGCTAGCCTCTTCTTTCTTGCCTTGTTTGGCTTGTCCTCCTCTTCTCTGTTCGCTGCCCCATTTTTCAGTCATTTTCCTTATTGTTCGCTGCCCCATTTTTACTGTTCGTTTGCCTCTCTTTTCACCTTTTTCACTGCCCTATTTTTCACTTTTGTTGCAGCCAACTATCATTTTTGTTGGCTGCCCTCTTTCGTCATTGTTTTCAACCTCTTCCTTCACCTTTTTGCAGCATTCTTTACTGCTGTTCGCTCCCCTTTTTGTCCTCTTTTCCTCCTTTTTGCAACCCTCCTTCACTGCCCTCTCAGCCCTCTTTCGCTATACCATTTCTCAGTTTTTTTTTGCAGCCAACTATACTATTGTTTTCATATCATAGATTAGATCTTGCACTTAGTTTTATTTTTGTAGATCTCTTTCTTAGAAGTAGTTTCTATTTGATTTGTTTTAATTAACAGTTGATGGGTGCTTTGAGTTGATTTGTGTTGTGTGCAAGTACGAAAAGAAACAATCCTAAGAGAAGGACTTAAAGATTGAGCCAAAGAAGAACAAAAATCAAAGAGAAGAGTAGAAACCAAGTACCAAAACCAAGAAGATCCAAATACTTGGGATTTGACCTAAAGAAGACAAAATTTTCCAAATTACTCTCCTTTTGTAAAACAGCCATTGAGGCTTGTTCCATTTGTCTTTCCAAGTTCTTTTTTATTTCTCTAAGATTGAAAATCCTAAATATTGTACTCTCTTAATAAAAGGGCAAAGTGGGATAAGGCCTCCCATAGTTTGGTTTCTTCTTTCCCATTTGGGGAAGAGTGTCTTGTGCTCTTAGCTCAGATTTACTTTGCATGCTTAGAGTAGTTTAATTCTGCACTTGGAACTTTTTATTTGTTTTAGTCTTGACCTGAGAAGTACCTTAGGATTTCATCCCAAGTGCCGCATTGACATTGCATGCTACCTCTCTTTCCCCATTGTCTTCCTGCGTATGACCAGCTAGCTGGAAATTTCGAGGACAGTGTGTCTTGAAGTCATTTTTTACTTCTCTTTGCTAAATCAGTTTCTTGTTGTTGTAGAACACTAGTTTCTCATTTATTTCATTTCCAAGTGGTTTATTTTTTTTTGTTGCTATGACATTGTTTCGTTGTTTTACAATTTGTTGAGCTATCATGTGGTTTCAATTTACAAGTTGATTGTCTTATAAAAAGAACCAAAGTCTCTTGAACTTGCAATAACCCAAGTCAAGAGCACTCTCTGTCGAAGAGCATTCCCACTGCATTATCCTTGCATCAAGCATATAGATTAATTAAAGTCTCTTGAACTTCTGTCATAAGACAAAGTCAAAAGCACTCTCTGTCGAAGAGTTGAACAGTGTGCTCATAATAATAAAATCTTTCCAACTCACATTTCCCCACTTAAAATTTACCTCGTTGCTATCCCTCAACTAGTATGCTCTGCCGACCCTGAAAAGTTGGACTCGTACTCAGAACGGTGATCGGATTTGTTAATCTTGCAAGTGATAACATAATAAAACTTTCACCCCATAACCAACGCACCGGAGTTATCTTGATAAATACTCAGGTAGTGGGCAAATTCCAAGTGTGGGCATCGAGCAACCCAATCTGAACACTCATAGGTTAAATTCTCTGACCACCTAGCTTGTGATTCCAGACAAGTCCGTCATGTCTTCGAACGGAGCCACTGAAAGTATTTCCAGATAGGTTTCCTAGACACCTTAAGCAAGATCATCGTTAAAATTTACAATAAAATAAACCAAGAACAATTGCAAAACGATCTCACAAACACTACTATTGAGACTTGTATTCCAGCATTCACAAGCACGTTTTGACTCCATATTGGCACTGGTCTTAAACTTCCATGCATCGCCTTGATCTGGACCATTTGTCCCTAATGTTTGCTTAAATCATTATCTATCTGTGGATGCCCTTTAATTTCCAAGTCATCTTTGTATTGTTCGTCTCAAATCTTGTGTTTTGTAATTGCAACGTGGATTGCTCATTTTATTATAAATTTGTAATCATTCAAAAACTCCTAAAAAACACCCATCCGCATCATAACATAAAAAACACTTAAACACATTGAGCCATAGAAAACTCTTTGTTAGGGACGAACCCAATTGGCTTCGTTAGGAGTTAGCCTAAACGGAGGAGCTAGGAGTAGGTGACAATACCTGGCTCTGTGCTTGCCCCCAAGGCCACACCTCTCCCACTTTCTCAAGTGAGGAGACAGCTTTCATTAGAGAGGTGAAGTGGATCCAAGCATACCCATCTGACAGATCTGAAGAAATGGCCACCCACCCAAGAGGGGCGCCCCCACCTAGAGTGACTAGTGCTAGATCCTAGAGCAAATGGAGTAGGTTTAACATGAAACCTAAGATCTAGGGTTTATTCATTAATCTCCAAGTGGGTTTTAATGGTCGTCATCAAAAACTCATCGGATCTATCAGATCTACGAAACGAGGGTTTTAAGAAAGAAGGTTTCTTTGATAATTGGATGAAAATAATGAAACACAATGCATACCTTGCAGATCATACCTAAGAATACTTGTGGTCACCTTAGATGTTGATGATCCTTCCACTTAGTTACAATTTCGAGCTAGATCCGGCATAAAACGAAGGAAAAATGCCCAAGTGAGGAAGTGCACCCCCTCTTCTCCACCTGCAAAATCAATCTACCGAAGTCAGAATTGTTCACCAATGAAAAAGATAAGCTACGTACAACATCCACAGAGAAAGACTCAATGCACAAAGTAACAATTGATCACTCCCTGAAGATGAGGCGATTTGGTTGAAAGACGATGCTGGTTGCCCTAGCAATGTCCTCCTCCAATTCGCTATCTGCAAAAAAATGGGTACGTCCCTCAAATGATAATATTGTTTGCATACAAGATCTCGCTGAAATGTCTAAGCAAGAGGCATAATAATCACATCCACGACATTCACTAAGCTCCCAAGAGATTTCTGCAAAAGTTTTACTATATTGAATTTTTCCAGAGCCAAAAGTCCCTATACAAATGAGAGAGCATCTCAATATATAGATCTCTCAAGTACATAATACATAGATCCAAAAGGATAAAGGGTCAAGATCATAAGATAAAACCATCATAATCTACGGCTAAGATTAGCCAGATACATCTCACACGAATCAACTCAAAAATATAAGGGGGTGCATCACTAGAAATGCCCAATGAAGAGCACACCACATAAAATATGACTAATGACCACAAAGTAGCACATGGTGGGGCTAGGAGGTTATGTTATCCTTCATTGACATGGCCCCAATGGCACAATAATAATGTGTGGTGGCAAATAATATAAAGGAGTGATCAAAATCATTAGGGTGTCTCCTTCAAAATACATCGAAATACCCTCAAAATGCATAAACCAAGGATGTGTGGACCAATGTGTGGACCCTTAATGAAGTGAAGCTGATGTCGGATGATGAATATGACCTAAACACTATGCCTCATACCAATTCCATGCCAATCCTTTGCCTTAATTACCATTATCAATTTCTTCATTAGCCACTTTTAATTATTGAAATGTTGCCTTGGGAACATAAAACAACCAATATCTCACCATGGAGGAGTCTAAGCAAAAAAGTCACTGCATAGATGTGCCTGGCCCCCCAGGTATATGGTACAAACGCCAGGATGCACCCCACAAATCCACTCCACTGTTCCAAAAGATCTCTTCAGTAACTGCAAGCGGTTTTATTTTCATTTTACCCAAGGCAGCTTTGCTATAAAAGCCCAAAAGACTCATATCTATCATGTGCCTGCCTGAAACTGAAAACCAACTGCACCAATGGACTCAAAATGTCCAAATCAGCTAGGCATGAGTACTCATACACCAAAAGTCCATCAAAAATGTACATCAAAGGCCCTATCCAATGTTAGAACAATAATAATAATAAAGCCTGTAAATGTTGATAATCATAGAAAGCCATCACAACAAATCACCATCTGAAACATGATTATGTCTAATCGACACTTGTAGACCATAAAAATCATCATCCATAAACATCGGTCTATAACTCATCTCGGATCCTGCTCATGGCCTGGCCAACACTAGGTTGACCAAGTCAACACTGATCAAATGATGACACAACTGCTAAACTCTGATACTGCAAAGTACTAATGGACATGCATGCTCAATTAGCTATGTTAGCAGTGACACTCAAGTATGATTAGATTTTGTTGGCAAGTATAAGCACAATACATATATAATAATCCAAATCAAAATGATCAGTTGCTTCAAAACAAGAACCTCCAATGTATACTCATTTATAAATCCAACCCTTTTGCTAGTGAAGGGTGAACGCATCATAAACAATAGGTAAGGCCAAGGGATGACTTGATAACTCAACATTGTAAGCATCTGGGATAAAGGACAAGGGGATCCACACAACACATAAGTTGGACTAGGTAAACAATAATTTGTCCATGTCGATGGCGATGTCTCACAAATGGGTGGAATGATGAAAAGATTGCACTAAACTCTAGACAAGCAACCTTTTAAGACATAATTTGCTCAGCATTTATTTCACTAGTTGACCTCTAAAGGCAGGTGCCCTAGTAAGCCTTCTGGGCTCCAGATAATGACAAAAACGTGACCTTCTTGGGCCAGTCTCTCCCTGTTGCCCTGTGCGGGAAAATGAGTCGTACATTATACAAGGAATGAGTGCTCATCCTCTAGCCATCAACTTTATTTTTTATTGATAACTTGCTACCTCCAAGAGTAGGTACCCTAGAATGCCTTCTAGGCTTCCAGAAAATGACTAAGGCTCAACCTTCTTGGGCTTACCTCCCTGATACCCTATGGGGATACATGAGCCTTACACCATACAATGGATGACTGCTCATCTCTTGGCCACTGGCTAGTTTTATTTTTCATTTCCAGTAGTGTCTAAAAACAATTTTATTTTGTTGGAAGGGCATCGATTTAGAATAACTTTAACCAACACTAAGACACAGTTTTATACATGGAGACCTATTCCAACATAGAGGTGAAGGTGGGGGAAATACCAGATGTCACTAGTCAAATTACAAGTCAAGGATAGTCAAATGAAAATGGGAGGGCAACGGATGGATGGAGACAAAGGAAGTGATGCCAACACTAGCAAGCTATGTCCCTGAGGGCAAAAGACTTAATCCATACTAAGAGTAGGAGAAGATCAATGAGTAGACAAAGGAATTCCCTGGTCAAAACCACTGGATCATTTATACTTTAGATTTCAAGTAAACCAAGATAAAATGTTTCCAACACATAATCAATATCCACCGAGTCTCACTGCTAAAATAGGTAATAAAGCAACATCAAAATCCATAAGCACAAACTATAATATCACCTGGGTCATATAGTTGCACTGGATCTGAAATCAAATCTGAAAAATCCCGGGGACAACTATTGTTGCTACACATAGGCACTATATTAATCTCTGCTTTGGGTCATGAGAATGGCTAACTCAGTCATTGAATCTCAGGTCATGAGGCTCAGTCATGGCATAGAACTAGTCAATCTGGTCACTCTGGATTTGCTGAAAGTGAGAGATCATCAACTGTTGGCTCATCATCTGTTGATCTCATAGTAAAGGACAGGCTCAAAGAACTGCTCAGTACTGCTCAAGAAGAAAAGTAGCCCAGCTACTATATATGTGAGAACAAGTCAATTTGTATGAAAATAATAAAGTTGCATGCTATTGCATGACCCCGAGAAACAATATAAATCAGATCTATAATGTAAACATGATCAAAATCAAAGCATGAACTCCAATGAGATGTACGAAAGTAGGACAAACTTAGAAAGCAGACATGCAAGCCATGCACCAACTCTAGGTCTCTAGGGTTGTTCTCTCTCCTTGGATCAATTAGCCCATGCAAGGTTCACATCCTCCTCTTTGCAATAGATCAATAGATATGCCTCCAAATATGCTCAAACCAATCCCAAGAAGCAGAAATGGGATCAATAACAATTCACCCAAGGTATGATGGGAAGGATAGAGCCTCCAGTCTTCAAATGAATCCACCTTCAATGATCTTGGCCAAGAGAATGTGCCCTCTATGATGAATGAAGAAAGCTACGCCTTCCAGAAATAGATAAGCACCCGCTGTGAAACAACTTCTCAATGCGCCTTAGAGAAGGAGATGAATGAGATGTCTTCACAAATAACTTGATAGTTTCTCTCTCTAAATGATCAAACAATGCGGCCCCAACAAGAGTTATGGAATACGCCCTCAATATGTAGGATGATTCGGCCTCACAATTCTTCAACTGCCTGGATACCCTCTAACCCCTGCAAACACTGATGAATATGATATAGTATTGAAGTATGTTGATAAACCTAAATTATCTATCCCTGGAATTGACTAGGGTGGATAGATTTCGCCACTGAACTCAATTGTTGGCTAAGGAACTCACCCTCAACCCTAAATTGCTCTCACAACTCTCCAAACCAAATCTCAATGATGAATAATAGCAATGGATACCTTATGAAGTTAATTTGCTTCCTTTTATTCTTTCTGACATGTGAATGACACATGCAACTTAACTTATGCATGCATGCAACTTTAATGACGCATGTCGCATGCATTTTGAATTAGGCCTCACATGTCACTAGCTCCTGCTTAAGTGGTCCTCTTAATCTGCTAATGATTTGTTATCACTACTAATGGCGTGTTTTTGTCATGTGTGGCAACAGTCGTTAGTTAATTCCCTATTTATCAGAAACAAGATATTATAATTGTGGGGTTATACCCCGTATGTGCACCTCGCATGTGTTCTAACTTCTTGTATGGCTTCAAGACCACCAAAACCCCCCAGCCACTCCTTGTCAAACAAACCTTACTGAGATTTGAAGCCAGATGGGAAACACAAAAACATTCTTGCTTTCAAAATCACACCACATGCTCATGTGCCAAACCACTTTCTTTGAATTCATACATTGTAAATCATTGGCAAATGAAAGTAACCAGCATTTGCAAAGTATATTAACAAAATGCATCATCTCAGATGCCGAACTCTAGTCAGTAGCTATGGGCAATTTTTCTTTATTTAAAAAATCAGGCTAACAAGTTCCTCAAACCTAACAATTTTTCAGGGGCTATACAAGTTCTCTTTATAGTCTTCTAACTATGACATTTAGATTTATAGATACCTCCTTGTAACACTTTTCTTTTCATTTAGTGAGCAATCACAGAGACAACAATTTATAAAACAGAAACCGATTGACAATTGAAAAGCATTAAAAACTGTTTTAAGAATATGGACAGAAAACTCACAGGACCAGTTTCAAGAACACAAGAAATCACATCAAATGCCAATGATATGACCCGTTCTCGCAAGGCATGATATTTCTGGTGAAAAGAATGAATACAATTTTAAATCTGATATGAATATAAATCATCTGATAAGAAGAGGTAAATCTAAAGTATAATTTCATCTGATGAGTATTCCAAATTTTAATACATGTACAAGATTCAATCGACATAACCAACCGGCAACAACCAAGAAAGAACAAAACCTTATATCTAATTTGTAATAAGATTCTCTTGATCCAAAACCAATTTGATATCGATGAAAATAACCTATTAAACAGTCTCTTATTGCCAGTACTACATGGAACTTACATCATTTAAAGGGTTCTGCTTGATAATTATAAGTGTTGATGCTATCATACTAGGCATAAACCTGTAAAGTGGGAAAACACAAGCAATCTTCACATGCTACTTAAGTACATATAAGAAATTTCATTCTGAACTGAGATTATAGTGTATTAAAATTTCAATAAAACAAGGAGGAAGTTGTGATAAGAATACTTGTCTGTATGTTTTCTGTGTCGAGTTACAAGTGTGCTGAATATCTGCAAACACCTTTTCCCTACTTTGAACCTGAATTGTTCGGCTTCTTCTATTGGATTATCCAAAGTAATAGAGCCCAAAAGGGCAAGAAAGTCCTGATTCCAAGAAGCCAAGGAAGGAATCAAAGCAGATGGCATGTGTGACCTTACCTGCATAGATGAATGAACCAAATTAGCTTCAGAACAGCCTGTTAAGTGTTTAGTTAATAGGTTTGCTAAACAGAGATAAAAATAAATAGTTAATATTTCAAAAATACAACCAATGCCTTGATAAGACCATAATTAAAACAAAGTAAACAGTGACACTAATTGGGACTAGAATCGTTAAATTTATGTCATATGATTATTCTGACCAACAGCTAGAAGATGATATCAATTATCTCTAAAGCAGAAATGGGAGGAGAACACCAAAACCTCCTTGATAACAAAAAAACATATGGAGGGTATGCAATCAAAATATTGTAGAATATAGATCGAATTCACTAATCAAATCTCCTGCTTATGAGAATCTGCAATCCATTTTTCAACTTACCAGATGCAACTCAAATCAACAGGCCTTACAACCCAAAATCTCAACATCTGAGGAAAGGATATTATTTAAATTCTAGAGCAAAGCTCTAAGATTGTGAAGAACAGACCAATTTCTATTTCCAGTAAATAAACCAAAGACTGCCTTGGGTAATTATATATGTTTATAGATAGATAAGAACTTGGTATTTGGTATCGTTCAATACTAATATTAACAGTTTCTCAAAACTTAGAACTAAGTAAATAATACAGGAGCTGATTTGTTAAAAGTTAAAAGACCTCTGTGAGATGCACTATAACATCAAATGACCAAAAATATTTGAATGTAGTCTGTAACAGCTCCACACAAACAGTTATATAATCAACTCATGAATAATTCATCAATTCCTTGTTGCATTAAAAATAGATCTGATAGAACCATACCAACACCTTACCAAATAAAAAGAAAAAACAAATGAGAGAGATTACACCATAAGTAGCTTCTGTAGGATTAGAAAGGCCCCCATTTGATTCAATTAACTCATCATATATGTATCTTCCTATAAATGTACACTGGCCCTCGACTTCCTTCCTATGTTCCAACAAGTTTTGGGGACATGAAGTCACAAGCATGCGGGACATAGGAACCATCTTGGAAATGTGTAGAAAAATTTCCCAAATTTTAGGGAATATCACAAGGGACATGAGGGTCCCCAACATAGAGGACCCTAAGTTAGAGATAGAGGTATCTTGGGATGTCCTCCATGTGGTTCTGCCTAGCATGGAGGTACATCATCAGCATAGGCAGTAGGCTGGAGTGTGCGATGCACTTCAACAGGTTGTCATGGCTTCAGTGATTGAAGACATGTATTGAAATATCACAAATCCCGATATTTTCTATTTCTAAACAATTATGCGGATACAACTGGGCTTACAAACTGCCAGGCAAAAATCCCTATTTTATAGGAAAATTTAAGGTTAGGGTTTGTGAGATAGGATACACACTTACCACTGATAACTGGCTGAACTGCTGCAGATAAAGTCTGCAAGTACTGAGATCTGGATCGAAGAGGAACTGATCTCTCCCGTCTCCGATGAATGCTCCAGCAATAAGACGCCCCAGCAGAGAAAAAGGTGACGCCCTCAAGGAAGGAGGGGTCCGATGGATCTGCCGATTTGCAGGGCTGATAGCCTTGCTGTGCCGGAGAGATTGACTGGAAAATACTGCAGTTCTGAACCCTCTAAGTATGATAGCGACTTGGTTCTCTGAGGCAGCTGCTCACGCCCCTGGTGGTCTGGAAATGCTGATAACTCCTTCGGATGAGCTCAGATGGAGCTGATAGTCACTGGGTACCGGAGTATGAAGCTGATGGTGAGAATGATGCCTGAGTTTCGGAAGGAAACTGAGATCTGAAGGCCCAATAGCTGATTAGGGCTTTCTGGCTGAAACCCCCCTCTTACGGTTGCACCGTACCTCTGCAACAATCTATACCCTGTGCTATATAACTAATGAATGAGATGAAGAACAAGTGGTGAACCAGTATGGCTTACCCGGAATAAGACTAGGACAGATGTTTCACTGCCGAAATCCTGTTAGCTGAAGACTCCGTCTCCAACCCCAACTGCTGTGCTGCTATCCAAGTGCTCCCAAAATAATCAATAATCATAAGTGAGGTCTCCTCTTGCTTTACCTTCTATTTATAAAGTTCAACTGCGCAAAACCTAATCTTTGACCTAATTAGGTCACTTTATCTTCTAATTTGCCGTTGACTTGCATGCAAAGAGCATGGTCATGCATGGAGCATGGAAAAGAGCATGGTCATGCATGAAGGTGGCCTTTGGCCCAGGTGGCCCTTCTTGACCAAGTGAGGATGCCGTAGATCTTCTATGGATGGCATCAGTCCCGATCTGATTCCCTAGTTATCAGTAACCGCTCGAACCCACAGGAATCACATAGGTTAGCAGTATGGGCCTTAGCGCCTAAAAGGAAGAGGACATTACATGTATTGATTCAGTGACTTCTTCAGTCGAATGTATGGAGTGCAGTGGTGTGCCAGTTTTTGATGGATGAGATGCATGATCCATGTGCATGTGAATGGTGGCTTGGTACGCATGGAGGTGTGCATGTGCATGGAGTGTGCATGTGCATGGATGTTGAATGCATGCAGGCTACACTGTTTTTAATGCACAAAAGTGAATTTTTGCATGCAAGTCGAGTTAGGTCTTTGGAACCCTAATCTCACCAAAAGTTTATAAAAGGACATTTGGAAGACATAAGTCAGTATTACTTGTGAGTTTCAAGTGATCAAGAAAAACAATGTTCCACGGGGACGCGTCCCGCAGGGTCGGGGACGCGTTTCCCCGTTTCCTGCGTCCCGGGGACTTGGGGACTCTTGGTGAAACGTTTCTCCCCGCACCATGGCCATGAGAATTTTTTTTTTAATGTTTTCCCATTATTTTCACTTTTTACAATTCCTACTTGGTACTACTTTGAAAATAAATCAATATATTTAGTATTTACACTGCACAATCATTAATATACATCAAATGAATTATTATTTTTGATATTTTATTTTATTTTTATAATTTTAGAGACGTCCCCACGTTCCCCCCCAAATATCCCTAAATTTGGGGGTGGTCTTCATGCGTCCCGAATGTGCATTTCCCCGCTCCCGCGTCCCCCCCTTCTGGAAACTTGGGGGAACATTGAAGAAAGATGAGCGAATCAGTTGAGCTGGGAGGGCGCATTCATCTAGGAGAGCTGGGGGGCGCATTCCTAAGAGAGTGAGGACACATTCTTCTTAGACAGGGGAGGTGTTTCATTGCTATGGTGAGAGAGATTATCTCACAAGGTTTCTTTGGAGATTACAAAGCAGAGTAGCTAAGACGTGTTGCTAAGATTGAGGGGCACATTCTCCAGCTACATCACATGTATGAGAGGAGAGACACACGTAATGAGGCCAAGAGGGACCAAGCTACACTGTTGGGAGCGAGGAGCAGGAGCGGGAGCGGGAGTGGGAGCAAGAGCAGGAGCAAAATTTTCAAAATATTTTGTTTTGGGAGCGTTTCGGGAGCGTTTTTTATATAATACATATTTTAATATATTTTGATGCATATATATTAAAAAAAACATGTATTGTGCCAAATTAGCTAAAGAAAACATAGATATAACAATTTAATACACATATAGCATCAATCATCTAAGAGCTATGACTTGTAACATTGTCATCAAATGATCAATCATCAACAACATCAACCTTCAAATTTTAACATATAATATTTGCCATCAACAAAATCTAACAGTCTAACAGACAACATCCACCATGATTGCTCCTGCTGCCTTATCCTTGGCTCTCGCTGCCTTACAATGAGCAACATTATCTCTAATGACTTGAATGACATTGTATGGCCCAATCGTTTGAATGGTTTCAAGTAAAGGTTGTGCAATATTAATACTAGGCTTGTAGCAATCTGAGTAGTCATGAGTTGAAAGGAAGACCGCACCACTAACAGACACACCAAGAATATTTATCAATGGCTTGCCTTTAACATTTGTCCACCCATCAGATACAATGGATACCCCATAGTTGGACCAATCATTTGTAAACTTTCCAAGAGCACTATTGATTTTGGCTCTTTCCCTATCAAGCCCCATGGTTCTAGCTCTGTCATACCCCGGGCTCATGTATCCTTTAGGGGCACCATTGATGGCTTGTACCATTTCATGCCAATAGGATGAGCGAAGAACATTGAATGGCACACCACATGCATAGAGAAACCTGTAAATTTTTTAATCCACATCATCTCTGCCACCAAGGTCAAGGAAATCTGATAATGTTTTTTGCATAGGCAAGAATCTACTAGCATGGGTGGATGATGATCCAAATCCACTACTAAACATTCTCTGTGGGGATTCAGATTCGGCGCTTGATCTCTTGGAATTGTTTTGAGCGGCCTCTTCTTCCATCCTGTATTTGTTTCTTTCTTTAGCTGACACTTTGTCACATGTTTTGACTCCAGTAGCCTTACCTTGATCACATGGCATAAGCCCAAACAAATGCTTTCTCACACAGATATATGAACCTATGTAAGTTTTATTACAATGGAGGCATGCAAACTTCTCGGTTCCACCCCTTCTACCTCCCCCAAGCCTTGTCACATACTTCCACAAAGGTGTTGTGCCTTATTGTTTTCGCCCCTCATCACTCTCAATCTCCTCCTCCTCATCCTCTCCCTCTTCCTCCTCTCCATGGTATGTGCCACTCCCTATCTCTTCCTCCTCATCATTGCCACCACCAAATCTACTTCCCACCACCATCATCATGAGAAGAATTGGAACCAAAAACAAAAAGCACATACCCATCATGCTCCTTGATTCAATATGAGAATCACTTCTTGCCTGCAATAGAATGATGGAGAAGAAGAAATCAGAAAGAATAGGAAAAAATTTTAAAACACATACAAGATTTAAAATTTTAACATAATGAAATATTTTTTTCAAAAACAAACAAAGATTGGGTTTTTAGAGCCTACCTCTTTAGCTCTTCAAGGATGGTTGAATGTATCTATAGAAGCCTCCAATCTTCCTTCCAAGCCCTCACAAATAAAAGCTTTCAATCTCCCCTTCAATCTCCTACAAATTTGCTCTCAAACAACTAGCAAAGCCACTCAAAGCCCTAGCAAGATAAATGAAAACAAGCAAATGAGGACTAGAATAGTCCAATAGTGTTTACAAAGACTAACTGAACCCTAGCCCTAAGTGGTTCTAGTGGTTCTACTAGTTTATGCCCTAAGTGTAACATCAGAAAAGTGATAATGGAATTAGCAGGATGTGGACTTGATGATCCCTTGAAGAGGTATGTCAAATATAACTACCAATCTCAGAAGGCTTGAATCAAGTAAGTTTTATTCGAAGGTGAGTAAGAAGACAAATTAATTCTTCATGCGTATCTTCTAGCTTGATCATTTTACTGTGAAAAAGAGTTTTGTGATTCATTGATCAATATGATCAGAGTATGCAATTGTAAAGAAGTTAGTTACATGAGTAGTTGTGCTAGATCATGACCATATGTGTTAAATTTTTTTGTGTTGGTAAATGAATGCACACTTAAGAGGTGCATGCTCGGATCTAAAGGGCGCTGGTTTAGAATGCAGAAAGCTCAAAGACACTTGATCATGTGACTTCTGCTTGGAGGCAAAAATTAAGAGGAAGACTCTTTATCCACCTATGTTTGAATTTTCATGTTTTATGGTGAAACATATCTTTATGACATATTGCATATATGCGTGACTGATATTATGCCCTTGATAGCACTAGATAGCCGCCTAGTATATGGATGGATGCTAAGTCGATGTCATTATGTAAAACTAGTATTACATTAGAATTTTATTATTGTTGACTATTGGACTGAATTTAACGTTTAGGAAAGACCCACAAGAAGAGGATGATATGAATTGCACTGAAAGACAAGTAATAAAGTCAACAAATCCTACTTATGTTCAGAGTTAGATGCATAGTTCCAAAGGGAACCTTGTGCTCAAGTACAGAAGGAGCAAGAAGCTCCAAGATCAGTTACTATAAATGTTCATCCTCCCAAGTGTTAGCATAAAGCCAGCAAAAGAGAATATGTCAGGTATTTGATACTGATGACTTATTCCTTGCTAGAGAGGAACAACTAGTAAGTTCAGAGATCAAGAGAGAGCCAATTGTGCTCTTCAATCCCCAGCAGAATGGGATTGCAGAAAAGAAAAGTAGAGATGTGACCTTCCATCACTTCAAAGAGTCTTCCATTGACTCAGACATGGAAGCGCAAGAAAGTTTAATCCATGGATCATCTCTTTCAAATGAGTAGAGGGAGGAGGCTAAGGAGCCTTCAGTTGATTCCATTAAGAAGCCTGTTGAGACGCTTCAAAGGTGCTCCGGTTTGATATCTCAGTTGAGCCACATCACTGATTCAGAATTCTCCACTTATGAGGCAGCCAAACATTAAGTTTGGAAAGGTGTTATGATAGAGAATCTTGAGTTAATGACCTGTGTAAAGTGGTTCTCAGGCAACAAGGGAAATTAGTTTTAACTTCCAAGTGGATCTATGAAATCAAGCTTTTTGTCGACATCCAGTGTTGTTTGAAACTCTCAAAAAATACTATAAACTATGACAGGTCGTAACACATAGAGAAAAAATATTACTATGTCAGGGACATGGTGCAGAGAAATCAATATGTTATGTCAGAGGAACTATTTACCGATGTGTTGACTAAGCCTCTATCCACGACGAAGTCTGGGTACTTCTGAGACATGCTTAGTGTTGCTGAGAATGCCTCTCTTGCTAAGACAGAGTGCTAAAGATAATGCAGCTGCTAGAGCCATTCTTTGGGAGGATGGCACCCTAGTCAATTAACTAAGGTTCCTGGTCAGTTAACCAAGAAGTGTAAGTGCCTAGTAGGTATTTAGGGCCCCCAACAGTCTACTAGGTTTCTTGGTCTAGAACCAAACAAATCTAAGCCATGGCAAAGTCCCTAGCATGCGACTAGGGCCCCTATCTCTCTAGGGAATTCTAGACAGGGACCAGACAGTTTCTTGGTCATGAGGACCAAGCAGATCCTATAGGCAGAGATAGACATCATGGTCTGGGACTAAGCAGATTCTTGGTCATGGACCAAACAGGTCTTGCAAGTGGGTTCTTGGTCAAGGACCAAGGGATTAATCAACATTCAGTTTAGGACTAAAGCTCAGCCTGGGGTTGGGGACCATTCTCCAGGAGAACGAAGGACCTGGTCAAGAACCAGGGGATTGATCAACAAAATTCAATCTAGGACTAAAGCTCAACCTGGGGTTGAGAACCATTCTTTAAGAATGGAGAATCTTCGTCAGTTAACAGAGATGATGATGTGTGATTCCCTTCATCCTAGGCCTTCGAGATTGTTGAGCTAGGATGTTTCATCAAGGGACTAGCCACCCCTTGATGGAGTCACTAGCATTGACATTAGGAGCAGTTAGGAGGACCAAAGGACCACATCATCCAGTGTGAACCTTTGTTATATGGTGATGATAAACTTCCAGTGATTGCATGGAACACTTGTTGATCACATACATTGAGAGAGAGAGATAAAAGTTTGTTTTCGCTTCCTTGAGGTTGAAAGGGTTGTCTTCCCTACTTGTCTTGTGGTTAAAAGGGTTGTCTTCCCACCTTGTCTTGGGGTTAAAAGGATTGTCTTCCCACCTTGTTGTAACGCCTCTTGTTGACTTGTGGTTAGAATGTGTTAGCTCGGTCTTGTGTTGACCCTATTCCTTGGTGTTCCTTTGTGCTAGCGCCCCTCTTGAGTGTGGTAACTTACCCATCGTTATGGCTTATGTGTAACCCTCACCTTAATACGTCCTAATATTAAATTATGTTTTATGCGGACCTTTCTAAAAGAGGTGATGTCTTGACTTTATTTGGGTAACCCTAACTTCAATGACCAAATAGAGAGTGGAACCTTCTGGGGCTCATTGAGAGGCTATAAATTTAAGCCTAGCCTTCATTGTTGAGCATCTTGAAGAGGGATCTCAGCTCTAATTTATTATGTGACTGATCTAGGGTTTTCAGCAAACTTGTTTGTATGACGTCTAAGGTTTCTATGCCTCTTGTGCTTTGACGCTCTCTTGTCCTTTTCCCTACTACTCAAGGTTGTTCCTATTGAAGGCTAAGTTCTTTTTCTCTCTTCCACACGTGTGAACCGTTGGACTGTTTTTGGACTGGTTAGTGTTGCCCGCTATGTGGTTGGACTATTTTTAGACTGTTTGTGTGGGCCGCTTCCTGTGCAGACTATTTTTGGACTGTTTGTGTGGGCCGCTACCTGTGTGGACTGTCTTTGGACCTATTGTGTGGGTCGCTACTTGTGTGGACTGTAATTGGATTGTTTGTGTAGGCCGCTACCTGTGTGAAGTGTGTTCGGACCTCTTTATGTTGGTCGCTACCTATGTGGACTGTTTTTGAATTGTTTTTGTGGGTCACTACCTATATGGACTGTCTTTGGACAAGTTTGTAAGGATCGCTACCTATGTGGGATGCTTTGTGGTTGCGATTTGTCATCTTTGAGGGTGCTACCACCTGTGTTGAGGTTGTCACTAATGTTGTGGGTTGTGTTTAAGTTATCGTTTTTTGTGTGAAGGATGCCAAAACTGTTTTGGATTGTGTTTAAGGTACAACTGCATGTGTGGAGGCTACCACTGCTTGTGTGGACTATGCTAATGGTACAGCTTCCTATATGGAGGCTACCATTGCTTGTGTGGACTGTGTTTAGGGTAAAACTGCCTGTGTGGGGGTGGCCATAGCTTGTGTGCATTGTTTGAGGGTACCACTTGCCTCCTGGTGGTTGTTGTCCACTAGTGTAGCCTTCTTTGAGGTTGCCTTTCATTATTGTGAGAGTTTTGTGGTTGTCTGTCACTGCTAGGCACTTGTTGACTGTATTGGTTAACTTCTTGGGGCTGATTTTGGGTATATTGTACCCTCAGTAAGTTGTTGTACCTTATATTGTATTTGACCAACCCTATTCCACAAGACTTCTCTCTCTCTCTCTCTCTCTCAGGTATGTCCATGCCCTCAGGTAAGGGCCAGATTTGTTCCTTTTTTCGACTTGCCTCCAAGAGGCAAGGTCTGATTAGAAAGTAACCCTGAGTATAAAGAAGGTTCTCTACCCTAACCTAATCCATCAAATCTGATTTATTTGTTAATCAGCTTATGTAATGTCCTCTTATGCTTAGGCATTAAGGACCAACCCACTAACCTATGTGATTCCTGTGGGTTCGAGGGAGTACTAACAGTTAGGAAATCAACTGAAGACTGATGCCATCTACAGAAAATCTAGGGCATCAATATTATATCACCATTGGGTCGAAGAGGGCCACCGGAGCCAAAGGCCACCGACATGTATGACATCTAAGCATTATTTCATGATGCATGGACCCGATTAAGTCTCCATGCGCATGCATGCAAGTCAACTGCAAATTAGAAGTTAAAGTGACCTAGTTAGGTCAAAAGTTAGGGTTTTCGCAGTTGTAAGTTATAAAAGAAAGATAAAGTGAATGGAGACTTTACATTTTGATTATTATATGATTTTGGAGCTCTTGAGCAGCAGCACAGCGTGCGGCCACAGCAGTTAGGGTTGAAGACGACGTCTTCAACTAACAGGGTTTCGGCAGTGAGATATTTGCCCTAGTCTCATCCAGGGTAAACCATCCAGGTTCACCATCTGCTCTTCAATTTATTCATTCCTTTACAGTTATCCAGTATCCATCAAAGATTGTTTGCA
>LPNX010807525.1:198458-269718 GCA_001517045.1 Pseudotsuga menziesii
GGGATTATTATTTTGGGTATGGAGACCCGCGGAAAAACACAAAATGGGAAAACCGGTGCAGCAGTCAGATATAGATTTTATTTTGAGAAAATATTGAACTTTTACAATCACTGCAAATTCACCCAAACCTGGCGAATGCAGTACCCGGCGGAATCATTGGGCAAATCCCAGGTAAACCTCAACACCCTCTTATGTGAGTGTATGGCCCAACTGCACAAAGCTCGATGATCCTGCTGCTCACTCCTCCGTTTTCTCAGCTAAATCCTCTGTCTGACTCTCTCCTTGTCTGTATCCTGTCTTTATCGGAATACAAGTGTGTTCTCTCCACCAATTGATCTCTCTTTTATAACTTTAGGTAAAGCGAAAACCCTAATTTCACTTTCACTTTAACTAGTGGTAAAGCAAAAACCCTAATTTCACTTTCACTTTAACTAGTAATTCACTAAAGTTAATTTAGATCACTTTAATTTATTTTCCAAAGTAAGCTTAGGAAAAGTAAATTAAATACAACTGGTTTCCTATTTTAAGTCTTCTACATGCAAGAACACATGCATGCAGAAAGACCTTCCTTGTTGCTACTAGTTTAACACTCACTAGGAAGGATGTGTAGAGGACAGGAAGAGTACTTCAGGTTGTTGTTTCAACATTGGATCAGGGTTATGCCTTGGTTCAACAAGAAGCAGAAGTCAGTTGCATTGAGCTCGATAGAGGCTAAGTACATGGCAGCCAACATGGCTGCTTGTGAGGGTATGTGGCTAAGGAAGTTACTTACAAGGCTGTTCGAGTGTGAACTAGAGGCTACAGTAGTTCACTGTGACAATCAGAGTGGCGTCACGCTATCTAAGAATCCAATGTTCCATGACCGAAGCAAGCACATAGACATCAGGTACCACTTCTTGAGAGATTATGTTCAGAGAGGAACTATTCGATTGGAGTACATACAAACAAATGAGCAAGTGGCGGACATTTTCACCAAGGCACAATGCAGACAAAGTTTTGTGAAGTTCAGGGATAAGTTGGGGTTGCTACCGAATCCCTTCCTCATTGAGAGGGAGTGTTAAACTAGCAGCAACAAGGAAGGTCTTCTTGCATGCATGTGTTCTTGCATGAAGAAAACTTAATTATGAAACCAGTTGTATTTAATTTACTTTTTCTAAGTTTACTTTGTGATCTAAATTAACTTTAGTGAGACACAAGTTATAGTGAAAGTGAAATTAGGGTTTTTCGTTTTACCTAAAGTTATAAAAGAAAGGTCAATCGGTGGAGAGGACACACGGTTGCATTCCGACATAGAAAGAGGAAGAAGTGTGAGAGAGAGAATTTTGGCGAAGAAGATGGAGGAGCACTAACTCAAGAAGGCAGCCCTAAATTGAAGAGGTGAGAAATAGGAGACTTTGGCGGAGATACACCATACAGCAGCAGCAACAACAACACCGTACAGCAGCAAGCTGCCTTGGGAACCGTGCCATCTCACAGCTTTTCCTCATAAATTTTTGGGAGTTTCAATTTTGCCATCTAGGGCATAATCGATTTTTTGATACTGTAAAAGCTTTGTATTTTCTTAATAAAAATATCCTCTCATACTATTGCACCGATTTTCCCATCTTGGGTTTTGTTCGGAGGTTTCTACCCAAAAAGATTGTCGTTTCTATTGACGTGATTGATGTTGTAAATGGTTCTCGATTTTATATTTCGTTGGATACTGTAAAGAAGTTCATGTGTGGTTATTTCAGTTAAATATAAATATACTGTTTTAGCCCTAGTTGTGCTTTAAAGGAAAATTTACATGTTTGTGACTTATTGAGACTCAAGGCCGGTTGAGATCTCAGATTTCTAGAGGGAGTAGTGATCTCTGGAAAATTTACACCCTACACCAAAAATTAAATATGTAAAAGATATAAAAACTCAAAATATCAAAAACTAGAGAATCTTTTATGCATAATTACACATTTATAAAACTAAAGTAGCAACATCCATGATCCAACCAGCAATTATAACATCTAAAAATTGGTATTCAAAATAGGAGAATCATTGTATTTTTATTCAATGTTATCAGTACTTGACTTGGAACAGGCTAAACCAGCTGGTCTAACCAATTCTAGGGGTCTTCAGGGGCAAACCGACCCCTCATACCAAAAATGACCAGTTTTGGTCTGAATTGAATCCGGAACCGACCAGTTCAAGCCAAAACCAGTTAGAACCAGTCAGGTTGGCCAATGGGTTAAACAATTTTGTACCAATTCACTTTCGTCGCCAAAAAAATGGAAAACTTGGATGATTATGTAGTCTAATTTGACAGTTTTCCACCAAGTTTCCGGGACACGGGAGTGTGGGAGCGGGGAAAAGCATATTGAGGACATGTAGAGACACCCCAAAATTTTGGGGTATTTTGGGGGACAGGGGGACGTCGCGGTCCTTAACATAGGGGGGCCGGTCTCTAAAATTATAAGAAAAATAGAAAAATAATAAAAATATGAACCCCAACATATAAACATATCAAGTCCTCATCCCATCACCATTTAGTATGACCATTTAGTGTAAAAGCCTAATATTTAAGATGAACAATTTTTTTAAGTAAAAAAATTAAAAAAATCTAAGGGTGTGGGGGCCTGTGGGAGCCCCCCTGGTATCACTCCAGGAAACTCCTCTAGGTTACAGCTCGAGGATGCCTGGTAACTTAAATGTTTTTAATGGTTTTTCTAAATAGATCAAGTCAAATGACCTACAAGACCTCACTCTCCCGAGACATGCATAAAACTCAATCAAAAGATAAGGCTTCTAACCACCAATGTTCAGAAGGTTGATAATAAAGTGAATAAATGGAGAACTTACTATGCTAACAGATTCATACATAAAACAATCACAAATGAATGGCTAATCATAACAAAGAAGAATACTTGCAATTCAGCTCATCAACACATAGATAGGATGACAGCTATCTGGCATTAGATAAAAAGAATAATAAACCTGAATCAGACATTCAAGCACAAGTACAGAACAAAAAAGATATGGAAGTTGAACATATAATGGCAAAACAGCTTATATTAAATGATGAATAACATGAGAAACTTGATAACAATAAGGGTCTAAAAGTCTCTGAAGTCGAACCCTCGCTTCAAAATAAGTCTTAGACTTTATAGCCTTTACAAAAATCTTCAGATCCTAGAAAGTTGGATCTGATTTACTAAAAATAGGTAACATAACTATTTTGCAAAAATTTAGGTCAAAAACCCTAATTTAAGTGCTAGTCTATCGAACTCTAACACTTTGTTCACTCCTTGAACTCTTTGATAACTGTAGTGATCACTGAAGTAGAGCTATAACTTGTTATCTGACAGATAAGCCACGGTTTGTAAAAAACAGGTAGGGTTTGTGACCCATTTCTCCTTGATCGCACCTTCAAAACTGGAACAGACCTCCTCCACTGGTGCTTTTCATCAATTTTCAGCTTCATAATTCACCCCTGAGGTGTTTGTATCCGCCAAAACTAGTTTTGTGTGTAAACATATCTTTCTGTACCCTTTTGTGCTTTCGGTGGTTAAGGAAATAGAATCTCGGGTCTGTTAGCTGCCGAAAGCTCTGCTTTCGGTGGCTAATGAACAACTGTTGCGTTCGACTAAGCCACCTAAAGCCCTATTTTCTGCAAAATATTAGCCTTTAATCAGCCTTTTACACTTCACTCCTGACCTTCTAGTACTTCTTCAACCTGCATAAGATTTGGAATATCAGCAATATCATGGGCTATCTCCGGATCCTGAAAGCTAATAGCTACCTCTGCCAGGGTTTCCAGCGCAAGGTGTGTTCTAGGGTTTGGGTTGGAATTCTTCATCTGCAACCTCAATAGTCTAATCATCCCATAGAGCCTGGTGTTGTCCTTCATAAATCTCAGATTCCTTTTTTGTAGCAGGAAATACATCCCTTTCATTTCTAGCAGAGAATTATGCAATTGAGTATTTTTCTTGGTTAATATTGCATTAGTTCTTTTTATCTCTCTCTCTCTACGACCTCTAGTTCATGTATTTGCCCTAATAGCTAGTTGATTCTCTGAGACCTAGGTTTGCTTGAGGAAGTCTCTGCCATTGGTTCCTCTTGACCTTCCCTTGGTGTTGGTGAGGAAAACTCCTCATGTCTATTGCAACCTGCTTGGTTAGGTCAACTTCCTGCTCCTTTTCTTCTACTGAATCTGAGTAGGGTAGGTTAAGTATATTTCCACTTTGTGTTGGGGCCTCCTTCTCCTTTCCACTGAAGTCCAAATTTCTTTTGGCTTGGTTGGTTTTAGAAGTTGGAGAAGGCTGATCCACTGTCACTAGTGAGACAGCCCTCCTCTTCCTCTTTCCACTCCTGGGAGTAGTGGATTTCTTTGAAGGGGACTTTCCTTTGTCTTCTGGTTGTAAGCCTGTTTCAAACTCATTCTATAATTAGAAATATGTCCATGCTATGTTTCTTCTTTGCAGCAATTCTTGGACAATGTGTTTTATCAGGCCATGGTGAGATAACCTACCTGCGATTTTGGTAGGCTGGGCCTTGACCTGATGGGCCATCTTGGTTAGGCTTTTGTAAAGGTAGAAAGGTAGGTTTAAAGGGCTTCTGCCTGTAAAATGGTTCATCAATTTAAAGTGATATATCATCACCCTATTATACCTGCCTTCACAGGTTATATAAACCAGGATTGCTTTTAGTAACTGCTGCCACTTCTCCTCAAGCCAGGTGGATGGGATGCTTTTCTTCCATACCACGTTCTTGTGTTCAGGCTTTAAGTAGGACCTGAATTCCACATCCTTAGTAATGGTGGTCTTGAACCATTTCTCCCCAGTCCTTGGGAGTTCTGCTACTTCTGCTATTAGGGTTTCATCAACCTGGAACTCTTCCTTGCCTATCAATGCCATAGAGCCATCAAAAGAAAGAGCAAAGGCTTCTGCCACTTGCTGGTGGGAACCCTGGATTTTCTCACAGAATTTGTAACAGCCTGCATCTCTGAAGAATTGACATACTTTTGGATGTGACTCAAGATAGCTAATGTCACCTAACTCCTATCTGAGGGCAGGTCCTTCTCCTTTCTTCATCTCTAGACTATGCTTCTAGTACCTGCAAAAATCAAAATTCGAATTCTGTAAATGGGATTAGCGCGCTGGTTTCAGGGGTCGTCTGGACCAGTGAGGATGCATGTAGATAAATGTGGAGTGTACTGAGGATATGGTGCTGATTTTGAGGGGTTAATCAGTGGATTGGTACTTGAGCACAATGATGGTAAACTCTGGTGAGAACCACGAGATAGCCAGCACAGCAATTATTTTTAAGTGGGACTTGTGTTTCGTGGTGGTTCAACTGCAGTAATGGGACAAATGGAGGGCAGGCTACGGTTTTGGTCTCTATTAGTCACTTCAGATCAATAACGACCTTTTATTCACCAACTTATGATTTTCTGCAGTCCCCCAATGTTTTCGGCGGTTAAGTACTAGATCATGACGTGCCTCATGCTGACAATGTTTGATTTCGATGGATAAGCTAACCGTTTTTCCTCTTTTGGCCTTTTCGGCGGTTAAGGGAATCTTGGGTCTAATTTGCAAGCTGCCGAAAGCTAGGCTTTTCGGTGGCTAATGAACCGTTGGCATGTTCGCCCAAGCCACCGAAAGCTTCCTTTCCAAAATTTATCCAAAAACGTAGTTAATGAGCTTTCGATGGTTAATGTCTTCTTGGACCAAATTGTTAAGCTACCGAAAGTTGGGCTTTTCGGTGGGTAATGAACTGTTGAAAAGTTCGTCTAAGCCACCGAAAGCTCCCTTTCCAAAATTTTATAAAAACGACGTCAACAGGCTTTTGGTGGTTAACGCAGTCTTGAGTCCAAATCGTTAGCTACCGAAAGCTAGGCTTTTCAGTGGCCAATGAACTGTTGAAAAGTTCGCCTAAGCCACCGAAAGCTAAACTTTCAAATTTTCTTGAAAAACATAACACCAAACATTCCAATTTTGTTAATCACCCAAACATCTTTCATAATATACCCTGAAATCTTCACTACTACGAAAAAAATAAATTCTCTGAGTTTGACCTATTGAAAATTAATTTATTTAGGAGATAACACCCCCAATCCAAGAAACTCCTAGACCTGCGTTTCCGCAAGTTTCGCAGAAAGGGGGGCACTGGGAAACGTTTCCCATGAAGCCCACGGGTGTGGCAAGCGCAGGGAGCGAGCCCCCGACCCTGGGAGGCGCGTCCCCGTGGAACACTGTAATTTGATTGTAAAATGTAGACTATTGTACAACTATATTTGAACTTTGCAAGCCATTTAGAGCCTCAATGTAGTGGTATTTTGGTACAGATATGTATTGTACTCTACGCCTTTTTTTCACCCTTACATTGCTATATACATGAGAAAACTTTGCATATTTGTGTCTATTGATTTGGATTTGCATGGATGTACATGAATATTTTTTAATCAAAGATAATAATATTTTTAATCAAACAATTTTGTCTGGTTTTTTATTGGTTCTTATCAATTTCCCCAGTTTATGGGGTCGAGCAGTTTGGCTCTGATAACATTGATTCTCACTGTAAAATCAAATGACCAATGTCAAAACCAAAATGAAATGCAGTGTTCCATCACTTAACTACATCCACCATTTAATTATTAGAGATTCAAGGCTGTCATAAGTCAAAGTAACAAAGATATGGAACAAGGCTCAAGCTACTAATCAGGCATCTATCTGTTGTGTGAAACTATCAACATCATCGATGGGAATGTGAAGACACCCAGCCCTTAGTTAAAATCAAACTGTTGTTCTATCTTTTCCAGCCAAAGAAATGAAAAAGATTGATATGTCTCTAAGTTTACACTGAAAGAGTACTTCCTTCACATGAACCGCACTTGGTATATGGCATAAGATCCCTGTTTTCCACACTTTTCTGGCTTAAAAAACATGCTATTCCAACATCAACCTCTGTAATGTACTCAAACAAGTGTGTTGTAGGTAAGAAAGAACAAAAGTTAAGGTTTGGGAGGGTTTTACAAAGAAGAAAATACAATGTGAAGTTTGTCCATTTTTTGTTGTATTCATTTTGTGTGTTTTATGAGGACATGTGCCTATAGGATACATCCTATAGTATCCACAACTGCTAGGAATGTCCCATTTCTATGAGGGATGTCCCCACAGAGATCACTAAGTACCAAGGGCATAAAACAAACAATATGGTACACTCTTGTTACCCTCCTAACATGTATAGCGTGACTAGATCATTATTTCTTATGTGATCTTCCACCACATCCACAAATGAGATCTATGCTTTTCCCATGGACACTTGACAAAAACTTTCAGCTTGCTCAGTTCACCATGATATGTGCCATGTGTCAGAGATTGATGAGGACATACAGTTTTGACCAATGTTATGACATATGCTCTCTAGTTGACTTATGGTTAATGCTTTCTTATGTGTGGACATGACCATAGGGGTTCAACAGTGCTACTCTATAATGACTCGTATCTTAGATGGCTATCTTATAGCTAAGGATGCAATATAGTGTGGTTTTAATTCTTCCCTAGATTAAGAAAGTAATTTATGGAATCAAGTGTACCCCTAGGGATCTTAGGAAGTGTCACCCTCATTTCATGTCATTCATAACATTTTGCCTAGCCATTTTTATATCATGTCATTTCATTGGCCATTTCACCCATTTCCATTATGTCCCCCTTTCACAATAAACTTGATATGTCATGTTTTAAGGTCTCTACATACTATTCCTATGTAGGGTGCCTAAGTCAAAAGAGTCAAAGTTCTCCAAGGGAAATGGAGCTAAATGACAAATGTGAGCTATGCCACCTTGCAAAGCCATGATCCTTATGTCCAAGCTTATCAAAGCTAAATCCAAAAATAAATATACTAATAAAAAAAGTATCATAAAAAATGGCGCAAGCCAAAGGTAACTCAAGAAGAAAATGATTCCCTTCAATGGCACACACAAGGAAGAAAACTCATTAACCCCTAGATTATGAAAGCTAAGGGGTAGACTTAGAATTCAAACACCTTCCTACGATAATAAATTTGTGAACATCTTTCCCTAACATTACATTCATTTTATCCCCAAGGTTTAGCTCAAGCGGTCATGAGCTAGACGTGAGATCTCTCCCCCTGAAAGTTGGGGAGTTCACAAGTTCGACTCTCTTGATCCCCTCGAGGTTAGGCTCCATAATCAAGGCCAATGGTTTACCCCATTTACCATTGATTTCAAAGGGTTTTTAAAAAAATTATTCCTCAAACAATTAAAAATAAATAAAACATTACATTCATTTCATTACCCTCACCTTGTTTAGAAACTTAGGAAATTCACTTGGTCTTAAGGATGTGTTATCACATCCATAGTAGCTCAGCTACCATGATGATGCAAATCGATTTTGTCCCATACTTGAGCCAGTCCACTATGACATGGGCCTACATTATTGACAATGTTGATTAGAGGCAGAGAACTTTCAAAGATAGCCAAAGTCCCAAACCAGCACTACCAGTTTGCCTATGTCACTTTTGTGCCTTCATGATCCCTGAGAGACACTTGGTAGACCATGGTTCACTTTGGCAGAGCAACAGAGCAAGCGGTTGATATATGTTTTCCTTGCCATTCCAGTATGACAAAGGCAACATAGGTGCAAGTGTATGGCATGTGGGTTTACTATTATGATTCCTATTGTTTACCTTAGCATATTTGATTTAGATTATTCAGTTATTTCAGTGGTGATCGATATCTTCTTGATTGTCAAGTGTGAACAGTGGAATAGTGTGGGTGTTAAGTCCTGGGAGCATGGTTGTCAGCTAAGTCACCGTGTTCGGCGAACTTTCACCTTGAAAATCGAAAATCGTCAATTTTTTGTGCTTCTCGAATTAATTCAATGAAATTCGCCTATTTGAATCGCCAAATTAAATTTTTGGTATTGGCAAACTCAAGGTTGCCAGAGAATCGGGTCGATTTTAATTAAAAGCAGCAGAAAGTCACTTGAAATTCCTTTTTCTACTTTCGTGGTCCGTGGGTAAACCGTAAACCCTTGTTTTCTAATTTCGCGGCCCGCAGGTTAACTTGAAAACCGTCATTCTTATGCTATCGCGGCCTGCAGGTAAGCTGCAAACCCTGGTCTCACTCCTTCCGCAAACGACTACACTCGTTGATCATGAGGGAAAAAGTGTGTGGTGTCGATCTTCATGGCCTTCGTTCCATGGACCATTACTCGTGGTCTTCCTTCCATTATGGGTGGTCGTGAGTCGCAGTTCGCAAGTGCCACCAGGAAATATTCGATGGACCTTGTTTTCTAAGGGTGTATATTAAAATAAATATAAATATATATTTAATCTTTTTAACATTTTATAAAAGGTATAACATAATTAAACTTTATATTATTTAATCTTTTTAACATTTTAGAAAAGGTATAACATAATTAAACCTTATATTAATGAAAATAAAATTTGGATAAATTATATATATATTCGAATTTAATGGCGAATTTTATCAAAAAAAATTTGCTTGACGATTTTATTCTGAATTTCATTCATGTCGAATTCGAACACAAACTCGAACCAAGTGACTTAGGTTGTCAGTAGGGTTCGCCTTTGCACAGTTGAGAACATCTCCCCATACCTTTTAGCACCACCTTTTCACTTGTCTATCCATCCATCCATATCTTTCGTGTTATAGCAGATTACCTTGTTACCTATGGAAATGACTTGTGATATCAAAGACCTTCTCCTACCCATTGTGACCTCTATGCTGAGATGGGCCCCTATGTTTACTTGTGTCTCGGCTATGGAGTGTGGCCTATGACTTTCAAACCTATTGATCTCATTCTGGTCCATTAACCCGGATGTTTGAATGCAGTATAGGATTGCCATATGTCACCATGAGTGTTTCCATTAATCCTCAAAACAAGTGATCCTCTGTTAAAATGAAATGCAAGCCCCTGGTGAAAGAAACGAGTGGTTGTGCTTTAAGCGCATGTAAAACCGTAAGGGGGGCATGAAATGCAATTAATTAAAATATTTTTATAACTAGTCAGTGGCCAAGGGATGAGCACTCATTCTATGTATGATGTAAGGCCATTTTCCCATAAAGGGCAACAGGGTGGTAACTCCATTGCACCTATGGACGTTGGCGGGCAATGGCAGTGAGACCAAGTCATTATCTAGGACCCATAAGGCTATCTAAGGCACCTACCCTTGAAAGTTGGATAGTGAAGAAAAGATCATCTAATTGAATTTGAATGTGTAATGAAATTCATGCAACTATTAAGTGAATCAAGTCAAGATGCATGTTAGATTCTAATGGAAACCCTCCTAAGCACTTTAGTCCATATGCGAGACACCTCCCTCCCTAGTGTCTGTCTATCTTGCATATGTCACTGTTGTTTCCCTTTTCCCTTCTCTAAGAGATCATTAAGTTTGTCCAACAAGTCAATCCCCTTTGACCGAGGCTTTAGTATTTCCACTTCACCCAAGGGTGATGAGGGGTGATCTCGATTCTCAACTATACAAAGGGGTGGAATGTGAAAGCAAGTATGTGGCCAGGACTTCATTAAACACTGCACTACTATTCCAATCCTGCACTACTATTCCAATCTTGACATGTTTTGTTATGCTCATTTGCATTTCTGATCACCATTGTTTTATGACTATTAATGTTTAAATCTGCTACTAATGTATTTAAGAGTTGATTACTTAACCCCATACAGGCAAAGATACTCATAGTTTGGGTTAGTCATGTCATTTGACCATGTTTGACTAGATTTGACCAAGTTTGACTTGGTCAACCCTTGACCTGGTCAACCGACGAGGTCGAGGAGTGGGTGTGAGTACTTTCGGTCATTTCATGTTTTTTTATGCCTATGGACTGTAGATTTTTCACAAGGTTCAGCCTCCGGTTATAAGTTAAAAATATTTGTCTCAGTTTACTTCATTCTCAGAAATTTAAAATGCTGGAAATAAACATAAATATCAGACTTAAAACACTGTTGTAACTTCACTTTTTCATGAACAGAAAGTAAATAAAATGCATGCCATTCGACAGACAGTACTCAGGAATTTTTGGCCAATGGCCCTAGAAAAACCCACAAGGGGAAAACCAGTCAGAGAGAGAAAGAGTTTTTATTATGCTTAAGGGAAAAAATCAGACATTCATTTACAGTGAAAAATCCAACTTATCTCAACCCAAAAAGATGGCCTAGCAGTCTATCTCGGTTTCCGTGCTTTTGCTGCCTCGATTTCTGTGCAAATCCTTCTTGGAAAATGTGCCAGAAATTTAGCAAAAATCTGCCCTCGAAAACTATGCCAGCACCATCACAATCTGTACTGTACTGATAGCATTTAATGATGTCGTATGACCTCGATTTTTGTGCCAACAAAAAACAAAAAGCTGCCTCAAGATATGTGTTGTACCTTCCTCAAAATCTGTGCATGCTTTTTCCTCGAAAACCGTGCACAAAACCATACAGTATGGATGGCAATAAATGTTGTCGTACCACTCCTCAATTTCCGTGCCTGCAATAAATGCAAGTAGTACACCTCGATTTATGTGCAGCAATAAAGGCTCCTCGATATTCGTGCCCACAGAAAGTCTCTTCAGCAAGCTGCCTCGAAAAATCGTGCCTACTCTCTCCTTCTCTCTTCAGCTCTCTCAGCTCTTCTTCACTCTTCTTCTCTCAAGAATGAGGCAAAATGCCTTTCCCTTCCCTTTTTTATTGAACCCTAGGGTTCCTTTAATCTAACGGTTGAGATTAGACTAGATCAACGGATGAAATTAAATGCTCATATTTTATTTCTCAAAATATTAATTTCACTCACCCACTTAAATTTATCAAAACATGACTTTACACTCTAAAGTCAAATTAAATGCTTTCACTTAAGTCATTTAATACAAGGGTCACTTTATTTCCCCATTAAGGTGACTAAGGCTAAAGTCACCTAGGGGAACACTTTCCTAGGTACAAAACTAACACTCCCTCTTACCGAGGAAGGTGTTCTGCACCACTCCCAACTTGTCTCTGAAGAAGACAAACTTGCCCCTCCCCAAAGATTTCGCCAGAATGTCTGCTACCTGCTCATCAGTGGAAATGTACTGAAGCATAACTGCCCCTCTCTGAACATAGTCTCGAATGAAATGATATCTGATCTCAATCTGCTTTGACGGGTCATGAAATATTGGATGCAACTCTAATTGTCACAGTAGATCACCATAGGCTTCAGCTCCTAACCAAATAGATTCACCAGCAACTTGCGAAGCCACAAGGCCTCGCAGCTAGCCTGACTGGCTGCCATATACTTAGCCTCTGCAAAACTCAACGCAATAGATCTCTCCTTTCGGCTGAACTAGGACACTGCTGCCGAGCACAAACTGAAACAACATCAGGAAGTGCTCTTCCGATCTGCCACACTACCTACCCAATCTGAGTCTATATAACCAACCAATCTGATCCCCTCTGACCTTTTGTAGTCCATACCAAAATCCATTGTCTCTGCTAGATAACGCAACACATGTTTTGCAGTGACCCAATGCACACTCCTAGGCTCAACCATGAACTGGCTAAGAGTGTTCACTGCAAAACACAAATCTGGCCGAGTGTTGACCAGATACATCAATGACCCAATAAACTGACGATATAAAGTAGGATCCACCAACTCTCCCTCAGAAGCATGAAGCTTCTTCCAGTTGGTGATCATAGGTGTCGACATAGGCCTGCAATCCTCCATCTTGAATCTCCTCAAAATATCAACAGCATACTTTCCCTACCTCAGGAAAATATGTCCAAGCTCCTGCCAAACCTCCAATCCCAGAAAATAATGCATCAGTCCAATATTAGTCATCTCGTACTCTGCTGCAAGATCCTTCTACAAACCTGGCTTTGTACTTCTCCACACTCCCATCTCTCCCTGTGATAAACAAGTCATCAACATATAGCAGAAGAATAAGCGGATCATCTCCAACCATGATGAAGTAGAGATTCGGATCTGCTTCACTCTTCCAAAACCCCATACTCAGCAAGTAAGAATCGATCCTGGAGTACCAAGCTCTAGGAGCTTGCTTCAACCCATAAAGGGCTTTCTTCAATCTGCAAACATGAGACTCTCTCATGAATCTCAAAGCCCTCAGGATGCTCAACATAGATCTCCTCCTGTATGATCCCATTGAGAAATGCGGTCTTCACATCCATCTGAGGGATCTTCCAACCCATTTCCGTTGCAATGGAGATCAATCCCCTGATAGAAGTATACCGAGCAACCGGTGCAAAAGTCTCATCATAATCAATGCCCTCAACCTGTGAAAACTCCCACGCTACAAACCTAGCTTTGTACTTCTCCACACTCCCATCCGCCGCATGCTTTAGCTTGTAAAGCCACCAAGAAGTCACCACTGACTTCCCCTCAGGTCTCGGAACTATCTCCCATACATCATTCTTCATGATGGAATGGTACTCATCCATCGTGGCATCTCTCCAAACCAAATGTTGGGAGGCCTCCTCAAAAGTAGAAGGCTCAGAATCACGTGTACTAGCCACCAACAACATGCCCAATCTGTCAGGCATCTTGATGGCCCTCACCTCCTCCCTGGGTGTCCCAAACTCACGAACTTCCTTCAAGGTCTCTCGAAGCCACTTAGGCTTCTTCTTCCCTGAAGACTGCTCCCACACTGGTCTATCCTCATCTGAAGAACTACCAGAGCTAGTACCCCCCAATAACCTGTGAACCTGAAGCTGGTGTACCAACACCAGGTGTACCCTGTAATCCTGACCCTGATCCCGATCCCCTGTACGGTGTACCTATAATAGTAGACCCAACACCTGTCCCCGAAGACCCTGCTGGCTAAACCACTAAACCTGGTGAGCTTGTGCCCGCACTGTGTGGTCCTGTAACCCCGAAAACCTGTGATCCTAACTGCTACACTGATGGAACCTATGTAACTGCCTGAGGTGCAGGTGCCTGCTGCTCTCCCTGCTCTGACTCTCTCGACTTCCTGAAGGCCCGCTCCTCCTCAAACTTCACATCCCTTCTCACAACCACTTTCCTCTGAGAGGGAAGGTAAATACAAAAGGCCTTCGAAGTCTCATCATAGCCCACAAAGATGCCATTCTTTGCAGTGGGCTCTAACTTTGTCCTCTTCTCAAAAGGGACATGAGAGTAAGTCAAACTACCAAATATCCACAAATGGCTAACTTCAAGCTTCTTGCCTAAAAAACACTCCTCAGGTGTCATAATCCCAACGGCACGATGGGGACTCCTGTTCTGAAGATATACAATTGTGCTGCAAGCCTCAGCCCAGAGAAAGAAAAGAAGAGACAGGCCATATAACATAGCTCGAGCTGCTCCAACAATGGACTTGTTCTTCCTCTCTACTACTCCATTCTGCTCTAAAGTATACAGAACTGTCAATTGTTTTCTGATACCCTCTTGCCTGCAAAATCCATTAAACTCCTTCGAGGTATACTCACCCCCGTTATCCGATCTAAGGACTCGGATCTCCCTCCCTGTTTGGTTCTCCACAAGAGCTTTGAACTCTTGGAACCTCTGCAAGACTTCCTCAGACTGCTTGCTCTTCAGAAAGTAGATCCAGGTCTTCATGGAATGGTCATCAATGAATGTCACATAATACTCGTATCCTCTCAAGGAAACAGAAGACATCGGTCCGCACAAATCTGAATGTATCAAGTCAAGGACCCCTACTGACCTGCTATCACTGCTTGAAAAAGCAGTCTTGGTGTACTTTCCCAAAGCACACCCCCTGCACACATCACTCTGCCCTATGCTGAACTCCAGTAAACCTGTAACCATCTGTCTCAACAACCCCAAGGCTGGATTATGCAAGTGAACCATCCTCCTATGCCAAAGCTCACAAAGCTCACTGTCGCTGCTATGTGCCAAGGAATGCTGAGGCTGAAATAAGAGCCTATACAGTTTCCCACATCTAACTCCAATAACAACTGAAGCAGATGGTCCTACAATCTTGGGAAACATATGCACTCGTCCATCTAGAACGGACACCCCAAGACCTTGATCCTTGATCATGGAAACTGAAACTAGGTTCTTCTTCAGCCCAGGTACATACAATACATCTCTCAACACCATGGGACTCATGGACTCCCTCTAAAAGGTAATGGTCCCACGCCCAACAGCTCTGACTGCTGAGTCATCTCCCAACACCACCTCCACATCTGTCTCTATCTGTGAAAGCTCGGAGAACATCTCACGAGCACCTGTCATATGGCTCGAGGTTCCGCTATCTGTATACCAAGTGCTGGAAGTAGATGCACTGTAGGAATGGTATGTCACCAGGGAAAACTCCCTCTGTTTATCAACATCTACACTGGTGAGAATAGATGCTCTCTCAATCTCAATATGCCCAGTGCACAGTGAAAACTCACTCTGAAATCTCGCGGCAAAGTCATCGACTTCTGCTAAAGCTATTATCTGCTGCTGCTTCTTCTTCTTGTTCGGACACTACCCAGCATAGTGCCCCATCTTGTAACATGCAAAGCACTTTACAATGCTCAGATCCTTCTTCTGCCCATCCCGCTACTTGGCCCCACCCTTCTTGTTCTTCTTCTTCCCCTTTGCTGTCAATGCCACATCCTCCTCATCCTGCCTACTAATCAAACCACTATACTACAGAAGACCCCTCCGAGTCTCCTCCTGAACAAAATCATCACAGACCCTGTCCCATGATGGTAAGTTCTCTCTAGCCACCAAACCCTGTACAAACACAGCCCAAGGTGTTGTCACCCCATTCAAGGCTGTTCACACTAGCTCAGGACTAGAAACAGCCACCCCAACAGCTGCAAGCTCATCTCTCACCTGAGAGATCCTAGTAAGATAAGTCATACAAACCTCTCCTTCACATTCTTGATACTCTTCAGTTTCTCTCTCATAACCATCTTCCTGTTTTCATTGAAACTCTCAAACAATCCGATCAAAGCAGTCCACATTCTCATGTGCATGATCCTTCGCTAAAATGTGAGGTATAACATGGCCTTTAACAGCATCTAAAATAATCCTCATGGCTTTAATATCTTCCTTATTAAAGGTTGAATATGCTACCGCACCAATAACAGCAAGAATAGCAATGGGATTTGTTGTAGTGTTTCTAACTACCTCCTCCCACAACTCATTCTCCCTCAACACAAGTAAAATCTGGTAAAATCTGGGCCTTCCATGAGACAAAATTCACTGCCCCATCCAACTTATCCTCAACTCTCAACCCAACGGAAGTCATGTTTCTTAAAGAACAAGTTTCAGCAAAAAGTATTACTATCACAAAAGTTTATCTGAATTCTGGAAATGACTATCAGTCTGCAAATATTTAGTTTACTACCCCACTCAGCTCGTATACCATGTAGATTTTTCACAAGTTTCAGCCTCCGGTTATAAGTTAAAAATATTTGTCTCAGTTTACTTCATTCTCAGAAATTTAAAATGTTGGAAATAAACATAAATATCAGACTTAAAACACTGTTGTAACTTCATTTTTTCATGAACAGAAAGTAAATAAAATGCACGCCATTCAACACACAGTACTCAAGAATTTTTGGCCAATGGCCCTAGAAAAACTAGTCAGAGAGAGAGAGAGTTTTTATTATGCTTCAGGGAAAAATTCTGACATTCATTTACAGTCAAAAATCCAACTTATCTCAACCCAGAAAGATGACCCAGCAGTCTATCTCGGTTTCCGTGCTTTTGCTGCCTCGATTTCTGTGCAAATCCTTCTTGAAAAGCATGACAAAAATATCAACAAAAATCTGCCCTCGAAAACTGTGCCAACACCCTCAAAATCCGTACTGTACAGACAACATTTAATGCTGTCATAGACCTTGATTTCTATGTCAACAAAAAAAAAAACTTCCTCGAGAAATGTGTTGTACCTCCCTCGAAATCTGTACCTGCTTTTTCCGTGGAAACCGTGCCCAAAACCGTACAGTACAAATGGCAATAAATGGTGTCGTACCACTCCTTGATTTTTGTGCCAACAATAAATGCAAGTTGTACACACCTCAATTTTTGTGCAGCAATAAAGGCTCCTTGATATCCGTGCCCACTGGAAGTCTCTTTAGCAAGCTGCCTCGAAAATCGTGCCCACTCTCTCCTTCTCTCTTCAACTCTCTCAACTCTTCTTCACTCTTGTTCTCTCAAGAATGAGACAAAATGTCTTTCCCTTGCCTTTTCGATTGAACCTTAGGGTTCCTCTAATCTAACAGTTGAAATTAGACTAGATCAGCGGATGAAATTAAATGCTCATATTTTATTTCTCAAAATATTAATTTCACTCACCCACTTAAATTTATCAAAAAGTGACTTTACACTCTAAAGTCAAATTAAATGCTTTCACTCAAGTCATTTAATGCAAGGGTCACTTTATTTCCCCATTAAGGTGACTAATGCTAAAGTCAGTCACCTAGGGGAACACTTTCCTAGGTACAAAACTAATATGGCCATCTACCAGATCATTACATGCTTCAACTGATGGATTATGGCCTCAGTTCCCATTTATTATTATTTTCAAGCTTATTAATTTTTTTATTGGAGATGGTTTTGGCTACCATTTGGTATCATAGATGGATATTGGGCATGTGAGTAGTCACTCCTAGTGGAATTGAGGCCTCTAATTACATTTGTGCACTTGTTTCAGTGATTCAAACAAAGGAAAACATCATTTGGGGCAGATCTGATTATTTACAGGCATTTATCACCATTTAATTAAATAATTAAAAGTAACCATGGTTATTAAGTGGATCAAAGGGTGAAATTTGGACATCAAATTGACTTTGGCTGATTATACTATGTTATTGAGAGACATTAGACATTATTTCACATGTCTACATCATTGTTGGGCCACACTTCATGGATTTGGCCCCTCTTGGCCAAATCGAACCAGTTGAAAGGGGCGCACTTGTAGGGGTAGCATACTCATGGTTATGTTTTGTATTGTTTGGAGCTGCTCTATTATTGTCCTAGGGGGATGAAACAGCCCCTAGACTCCCCCTAGGATGTATCACATTGTTACATCTCACTTACACAATGTACTTCAGCACACAGGGGAAAATCGCCCCCCCCCCATCTTGAGAGTTGGTTTTTGTATTGTGAGCTGAGTTAATCTCAGCCATTGATCTTCACATTCTATCTTATGATCTCAGCCCTTAATTTTGAAATGGCTAGGGATTTGCTCTCCCATTTCTATATAAGTGAGAAGTTGCTCATTGTTATGGACTTTTGGCTCTTGAATGAAAGAATAGAGAGAATTTTATCGACAAAAACTTGTGTCTCTTGTGTTAAATGATTTGGATAGTGATTGTATGTTTTTCTTCCCTTGCAATAGAGGATTTTTGTGGTAGCTCTTGGCACTCTCTAAGTGAAATCGATTTGCAGGCAAGAGACAGCAATTTGGAGAAGGGTACACTAGTGGGGAAACCCCTTCTCCCTCTCTCTCTATGGAATTGTTGAACTACAGTGAGTTTTATTTGTATTTTGTATCAAACATTTCCTCCCGGTATTTCTTGTTTGTAAATGCACCTTTATCTTAAATATCAAACTGACTTGTGTTGCTCACTTGACAAGAGTAGGGCGCACATAGCTAGAGCTTCATCAATATCTTCTTATTTGATCTCTGCGGGAACAATTGTCACTAATCCAGCTCTCTCTAAAGGAACCAAGTAAGTATTCCAGTCACCTCCCAAATTTCATTTCACTCCACTGGTCACACAATTCACTTAGCTCATTTAAACCCTCACAAATTTCGGCAAGTTATTTACTCAAAATTTTAAGAATCTAGCTACTGGGTATTTTCGGCCATAGGATAAAACCTCTAGTGACAGATTTTCACGTTACTTTGACCCCATTTACCCTCTAGAACAAGCACTAGTCTTTTCATGAATGTGCCCCTGATTAAAGATAGTGCAGCTACAAGACCCATTCTCGGGGAGGATGGTACCCTAGTCAATTAACCTAGGGTAGAGTAAGACCCTAGAAGGTACCCTAAGGCCCCTAGTAGTCTCCTGGGATTCTTGGTCTAGGACCAAGCAGGTTGATGCCATGGCAAAGTCCCTAACATATGATTAGGGCCCCTATATGTCTCTAGGGTATTCTAGTATGGGATCAAACAGTTTTTTGGACATGATGTCCAAACAAATCCTACAGGTTGAGACAAAGACTTCCTAGTCTGGGACCAGGCAAATTCTTGGTCTAGGACCAAGCAGTTCCTGCAGGTACATTCCTAGTTAGTTAACCACGTGGATCTTGATCAAGTCGACCAAGATAATGATGTGTGATGTCCTCTCTCCTATTCGGTTATTGCTAGGTTGTTTCTCAAGGGACTGGCCACCCCTTGATGATGTCACTAGCACCTAACCCTTAGAAACAGTACTAAGGACCAAAGGATCACATCATCCAGTTTGGATTTTCTCCTTATACAATGATGATAAAGATGTATGGAACACACATGACAATATACCTTAAAAGAGAAAAGATTAAATTCCTTCGTCCTTTATGGTACACCTTGGTCCTATTGGTCTTGTAGGTAAAAGAGAGGTTGTTTGTCCACCTTTATGGTACACCTTGGTCTTGTGGGTATGAGGGTTGTCTTACCTTCTTTTCATGACCCCTTTGGTTGACCTATGGCCCCTTATCTTACTTGGTCATGGCACTCTTATTATGTGTACCTTTAGCATGATGATTTTTATTTTATGGTTTTTATTTTTGGACCATGGTGCCCTATCCTAAGTCAACTTAATTTTATTGTTTTATTTTTGGACCATTGGTACCCTATCCTATGTCAACTTAATTTTATGGTTTTTATTTTTGGACCATTGGTAACCTATCCTAAGTCAACTTAACTTTATGGTTTTTATTTTGTAAGAACATTAGACCATTAGTACCCTATCCTAAGTCAACTTAATTTTATGGTTTTTATTTTTGGACCATTGGTACCCTATCCTAAGTTCACTTAACTTTGTCTTATGTTTGACCATCCTAAAACCTAGGATTTCCTAAGTGACCTTTTTAGAAGGCTTGTCAAGATTATAAATAAGTTTCACTTCTCCATTTATAGCAAGTATCTTGACATGAGAAGAAGCTCAGATCTGATCCTTTGCTGGTTTGTGCTTGACGCTTAGGGTTTCTGTTGCTTTGGGTGAACATTTTGATTTCTTACTTCTCCTATCTTCTTATGGAATAGTAAATGACAGTTTTAGGTGACCTTATGGGTTGATCTATGGACTGTGTAGTGCTCTTCCTGCTGGGTCGTGACCTTATGGGTTGATCTATGGATTGTGTATTGTCTTCCTGCTGAGTCGTGACCTTATGGGTCAATCCGTGGACTGTGTATCTTGCTGAGTCGTGACCTTATACACCTGATTCGTGGACTGTGTGGGAATGTGTGTCCTTCCAAGTTTTGGTTGTGACTATGTATGCTAGTTAGTTGTGACCGTATATACTAGTGGGTTGTGACTGTGACTCTGTTGACCTCTCCTAGCTGGGCTATGGACTGTGGTGATCTCCCTCGGCCTTAATGTGAACTGTGGTAACCTCTTCTAGCTAAGCCATGGCTGAATTGACATTACCTCTCTGGCCTTGACTTGTTTGCAGCCTACCTTGAACTGAGTTGTGGGTGTGTTAAGCCCTAAATGACAAGGGTCTTCACACTTGATGACTGAGATGTCTCGTTTACTACCGTATGTGTCTAACCTTAACCTATAGCTCTCTAACTCTCTCTCTCAAGGTATGTCATCCGTTCCTTTTGGCAGCTTGTCCTTTCAGTGACAAGATCTGACCCTAAAAGTATCCGAGTATAAGGCAGATCCAAACCAAATCTAAATCAACATTGTTACAATTCCTTATCACTGCTCTTTAGTTGTTGATTCATTGGTATGTTTTACATGCTACTACTGCTACTGTCTCTTGCATCTCAAGGACCAACTTTAGCATGGGGACCATTGAGGAGTGCTAAAATTGAAAGAAATGAAAACATATGTTCTAACTTCTAATTTGTCTTACTAGTTTGCATCTAGCACTATGTTGGAATTTTGTTCAGTGTTACTGTTGTATTGTCCTGCATCTTAAAATTTATCTTATGTTACCACTACTGTACCTTTACTTCGTAAGTAGATGACTGAAGTGATGTGCAAAGTTGTTAATTTTTTAAAAACCCTAATCTAACACAAAACTTTAACATGGTATCAGAGCTTAGCGTTTGTAGTTAACTTTGTTTTGCAGTCTAGCAAAGTCTACAATTATCCTAAGAGATAAGGGTTTGAACTTTATTTTGGCCATTAAAGTGTGAAAGATCCGATATTTACAAAATTGGTTGACCTCACTAATTGACTAGATTTAAAATCAATGACAGCTAAACAAAGAGATGTGTTTATATCAGTAGTGATGACAAGTGTTATATTAAAAAATGGATTTGATAAAATGTGGACATGATGACCCCTTGAAGAGGTATGCTAGTTATAACCAGCAAATCTCAGGAGGCTTGACTCAAGCATATTTTCTGTGATAAGTGAGAAAGCGTACTTAACTCTTCATATGGTTGAATCTTAACATGTATTATGATCAGTGTTGTGCATTGATTGATGTGATCAAGAATTTGTTAGCATAAGGAAGTTAGAGTTCATGATCATGATCATATAACTATCTTGGATTATGTGATGATGCATGAGATCTTGCGAATGATATTATTTAAGAAGTGCATGCTCAGGTTTAAAGGACATTGGTATAGAATGCTTAACTATTGTTGTGATGCATCAATCAATAAATTTGCAAAGAAGCTTAGAACTCATTCATGCATGACCTCACATCTAGGGTTATGATCTAACCTAGATTGTGCTAATGCATGTATGTTATTGCATGAGGATGATATGATGTTGACACCCTTGCATCTCTAAGAGTACATGTTCAATTTGATGTCAAGATCAAGATGCACAATGTGATTTCTGCATAAGGGCAGATATAAAGAGGGAGGACTTTCTATCCCAACTTATTTTGATTCTATGTCATGACATGGATATGCTCTTGATGGCATTAAGATAGCTGCTTTGTACATATATGAAAGATAAGATCATGTTAAATTGATATCGATGACAATCAAACTTAACTTGTAGATAAGATTCACAAGAGGAGGTGGATGTGACAAGTAATGAATGTTTGCAGACCCTGTTTATGCTTAGAATTAATTGCACAGCTCAGGTACAGAGGGAGCAAGAGGCTCCACAAAATGCAGGATCAGTTATGTTGGATGTTCATCCACCCAGAGAAACTACCACGCATTTGTTATAACTAGTGAGTTCACAGATCAAGAGGGAGCCAAATGTGCCCCATCGATCCCCAACAAGATGGGATTGCAAAGAAAAGTTGTGATCTCCCTTGAAGAAAGTTTTCAGAGAATCCTCCCTAGTGATATAGACAAGGAAATAAGCCAAGTCCATGAGTCGTCTCTCTTAGATTAGCAAAGGAAGGAGGTTAAGGAGTCTTCAGTTGATCTCCTTGAGAAACCTATTGAGAGGTTTCATGATTGCTCTGGTTTTGATAAGCCACGTCACTATTTAGAATCCTCCATTTATGAGGAGGCAGCCAAACATCAAGTTTGGAAGCGGTAAAGATGTTAAATGACGTGTGAAAAGTGGTTCTCAGCTAACAAGGGAAGTCAGTTACAACTTCCAAGTGGATCTATAAAAGATCAAGCTTCTCGTTGACAATTAGAGCTATTTGGAGCTCTCAGAAAATCTTGTGTTCTATGACAAGTAGGATCACATCAAGAGGAAGTATCACCATGTCTGGGACATGGTGCAATATGCTAAAATTTTCATTGCAATTAACCACATTAACATATCTTTATTTTCATGGTTAAATTTGCTTTCTTGTGAGTTATTTTTTAATGGAATGACTCTTTTCTATTGGCAACTCCACCAATAGAACAAGAGTGGTGGTTCATTGAATTAGATATTTTGTTGTCCATTTCATATTTACTTGCAAATCATCCTAAAAACTTTAAATCATGGTGTCCATTTCTTACACCTTTTCATGATTGGTTTACAGTCTTATTTGCTGATTATTTTAATTTTTGCACTTGTTATATCAGCAATCTCTTATAGATCATCGATGTTTAATGGGTTATGATACAATGGTTATGTTTAAATTCACCTTCTACATTTTTTTATCCATTTATGCAACAAGTTTGTTATACCTCATTTAGCAAATCACTTGATGATTTTATGGATCCATGAATGTTATGATAAGTTATAAGTACTTTTACAAATTTATTCAATTTTAACTTAGCCCACATACCTATCCTTATCCTAGTGTTTGGCCATATCTCTCACTTAGTTGCCTATAGGGATTCCCCCCTTAGTGGTTTTAATCCACTAAAAGTGAATGGAAGTAGCTGTAGGTGACGGCTACTCTATTTTGATAGTTGCACTTAGCTAGAACCCTTTAAATCCTTGCATTTGGGGCGCTGGTTTTTGTGGCAACAGTTCCCGATGAAGTCCCAAAGATCAGGGAGCATGGAGAATATAGGGGGCACATCCCCATGGAACATTAAGAAATAAGGAATTTACAGCCATGTTATTGGCTGAAATCGACTTCACTATGCCAATTTTTAATGCTAAATAGTAAAAAGGGTAATCTAGGACAATTTGAAACTATCTTACACATGGATAAATTAAAAAAAGGTCAGCACAGTGCAAGCATAAAACAAATAGGTTTCAAAAGAAGAAAAAGGATGGATTACTCACAGCCAAGTGAAAGCACTTGCACAGAGTAAGTAGTACGCGTCCAGTCTCCACAGCAACCATGCCTTTGAATGACACTGCCTGTCGACAGAACAGATTCATGTCAAAAACAGAAATGCTGATGCATAGGTGAACAATTTTAAACAAAATAAAGTCAAAATAATTGCTCCTTATTTCTTAATCCAAAATAGTGAGTACATGCATTCAAAGTGAGCATTACCTGTTCTACAAAATGATGAAAAATTCTATATGAAGGAACAAGGATATCCTTTGCTATCAGCTCCAACTGTTCAGGGACAGGTTCCCTTGCCACTCTTGGGTTCAAAAAGTACTACAAAAAAGGAAACTATCATAATGAGATTGAGAGTTGTTACATAAACATCCCTTTTATCAAGTCATCTTAATGCCTCAGTCACCAATATATTAATACAAGTAGCAACAGTTATGGGCATCATAATTACAAATTATCTTAGCAAATGGAAGCTTTCAAACAGCAATTTCTGAAAACAATTACAATATTTAGATGTTGTTTAGAGAACATATATTTTCTTTGCAGCATGAAATCTTATTATGGGTGATAAGAAAAACTTACTAAACCTACAGGGACACTTGTTCCAAAACATCATGGCTTCCCAGAATGGTCACTTTCACTTTATCCAGCCTTTTTACTTATCACTTGACCAGATATTATACTTTAGTCCAACTGTTCATCCAATCTGTTAGTGTAACATGTAATCTTATATCTGGTTTTATACAAGAGAGGCAAAGGTCATCAGAAAGGCCTCTTAGCCAACTGAGCCTTGGAGGGAAGACCATGATAGATCACCAGCCAAGAAAACACAAAATTTTAGGAAAAACCTGCAGACCAAACATCATGCAACGTCCAAATCCAATGACTCTCAGTATTCAATGAAACCATCCAAACATTCAGCACCGATCCTAGCACATGTCTAAAATACAAAAGGGAGTAAAGTCTATCAGAATCATACTGAGTCAACGAGCATCCAAAACTCGATTCCCAATCATACCAGAAGAGACCTAGAATTCCAATGGTCATCTTGAACAGATTTTCCTACAGGATGAGCCCGATAATCTCCAAAACCGCGGGACAATCTACAATAGACAATGCAAACTCTCTAGCCACTGAGCATAAATCCTTCCAAGAACAAGATTTGGCATCACACAAATCTATCCAAAAGAAGATCATCTTCCTATTAGATATTCAAGTTACCTGAGAAGTGTTTACACCATGTTTGGAGGTGCTTCAAGAGATTTGGGGTACATGTCATATGATCATCCCCTTTATGGTCCAAGATGGATTGCAGCATGAGAGATGGTCCATAATGTATATGCACAATTGAGAATAATTGCTTGGTGGATGCTTGACCTTAGGATGGTGTTGCCTTGGTGTTATTTCCTTGGGCGTTGTGTTCTCTTGCTTGATTGGTAGACGCCTTTCACGATGACTGCATTGAGAAACCACTTGCTTGGAGAGCGCCCCACTTGGGATGAGAAGCATTTTGCATCATGGAGAAGGGCTTCTAGCGATAAATGGCATGTGGTAGCTTGGGTTCAGAGGATTGGAGATGGCTCAAGGATGCCTAGAGCTTCAACAATATTCTTACAAGGGGCAGTTGACTCAATGTAGTACATTGCTTAGGACGATCGATGGAGTGCATAGAGGCTTGTGATGGAGGCACGTAGACTTAACTAGTGTAGCTATATCATCTTCAAACCTGTTACTGCCCAACATGTATGTAAGTTGGAAATGGCCCAACCCACTAGCACAACCTAGGTGTCAACCAAGGTTGGATGTCACTATCACCTTAACACTCAACCTCCCACTTTAGGCCTAACTTTGAAACCAAAGCCTAGGGGGGATAGTCCGAATTAAGTCTAGATGGGATATAAAACAATTAGAGTTATCTAGACTATGTACAATAGAAGAATAAAAGCAATATAAGATTATGCACTTAGTAAAAGCTCAAACACCATGTAATATATACCAATAACAATAGATGCTCAAGTTTAACCAATGAATCCACTTAAGACAATAAAAAATAGTAGAATTAGATTCAACGACAAATTGCTTCAAATAAATATGTAATAAAAATGAGAAGCAAGAAAAAGATTTATTATCAATCCACGAGATAATGTAGCAATTGTTATTAGATATTAATAATTAGTCCAAGGCATACTACAAGGTATAAGGAGAAATCCCTAGAGCTTGCACTAGACAAAAACATGGTTAGCTTTAGTTGTGTGAATTTATTATCAAAATCATCCAACTAAACCAATAATATTATATTCAACTTGAAGTGACACTTAATTGGCTTAGAAAAACAAGAGACAATGACCACTAATGATAAATCATAAATCTAATCACCAAATTATTGATGAATAATAATGAATGTTCACAGGGATGATGATTCCCAGTCTCAACCAGGTTGTGCAAAGTGTTTTGCAACGTTTCCGACCGGATGTGGTCTTCTTGCAAGAGGTCAAGTCAGCGAGATTTGAGTTGAGGAACAGAATGAGCTATTGTTGGAATGGCCTCTTTTGGGCCTCCAATCATTGTTTGGGGAGTGGTGGGGTAGTTATTGTTCTCTCGCCTTATTTGCAGAGTCTAGAATTTTCCTCGAGCTCAAACCTAGAGGAGAGGTGTGTATGGAATTGGATCACTTTATTGGTCCAAGAATGAGTGATTGGGTTGTTCATTGACTATGCTCCAAACTCTAACTCTTATAGGAGCTGGTTATGGGACTAGATGGCTTCTTCCTTACCAGCAACAAAGTGTATCGTCGACGATGACTTCAACATGGTCGAAAGGGAGGCTAATCGAGGTGGTAGACGAGGTTCAGTGGTCAATGGTATGGTAAAGCAAGCTTGGTACAAATGCAAGGATGCACTACAAATATTTGACCCCAATTGGAATTACGATGGATGGTTCACTTGGACCAATTATAGATAAGATTAGGACAAACTACAAGCTCAACGAGACAGATTCTATGGGTCTAGGGAGGAGGTTTTGTTATCAGGAAAGCTTCGCTCTATGGATGCTTTATTGGATGTCACTGGATAGGACCACTTGTCGATCCAGTCGGTGATCTGTATAGGAACGACTACATATGCCCCTATGACTTTAGTTTTTTAACTGAATGTCTCACACTTGGAGTCAACTAGCTTTTGAGCCCTCGTCCAAAGGGTGTGGACTCTCTCCCTGCTTCCAGTGGGACCACAAGTTTGAATTATGTTGTGGGAAGCGACAGTGTGACGCATTGTCAAAATTATGAGGGGTTGGGGCAAGATGATGGTCATCCAAGGAGGGAGTTACGGGAGGCATGTCAAAAACTGGATGATGTTTCCTGGAAGAAGACATCCATAATGTCACCCTATAGGAGGATGCAACCAAGCTAGAGTTGACTGTCAGAAGAGGGGAGGAGTACATAGCTCGAGGAGCTAGTGTCCACTCTCGGTTACAATGGATTTAGGAGGGAGATGAGTGGTCCAAGTTTTATTTTAACTTGTTGAAAAGCAAGGCTGCGCAAAAAAGGCGTTAGGGCTTCGTAGAGCAAATGGCTCCCTTTTCAAGGATGCAATTGAGGTTTGGGGAATGTTTGGTGATCATTTCCAGACAATCTTTTCACCTTATTCCTTGTCCGATGGTGTCTTGGCCGCCCGAGATGCTTATTTTAGAATGGCCCCCCACAAAGTCTTGACTGGCGACAAGGGCATATTAGAGCAGGGTTTGATAGGAGAAGAGCTACATGCAACTCTCATGTCTATGAAAAATAGCAAATCTTCAGGGTTGGATGGTCTACCTTGTGAATTTTATAGGTCGATGTGGGACTATATTGGGGAGGATTTCTATTGTCTGGCAACTAAAATTTTCTCTTCAGGTGCACTCTGAAAGGCACTTAATGAAGGATTAATTAAGCTAATCCCCAATAATGGGGCGCGTGATTCCATTGGTGGTTGGCGTCCCATCACTCTCCTTACAATAGCATATAAGTATAGCCAAGGCCTTCGTGCTAAGGGCAAGAGTAATGGCCAGGCATGTGGTGCGTCAGGAGCAGAGAACTTTTGTGCAGGGGAGATTCATTTTAGATATGGTAGACTCATCCTGGGATGATATGGAGTGGGCTCATGAGACAAGGAAGCAGTACATGATGCTCAAGATTGATTTTGACAAAGCTTATGATGGGATGGATTGGTCATTCATTAAAAAAATGTTGACGTGTTTTGGGTTTGTTTCCCAGTGTGTTGGCATGGTGAACACTCTATTCTCCAATGCATATGCCTATATTGTTGTCAACAACATTTTGCCCCCCAAATCACTCTTCATCGCTCTATCAAGCAAGGATGCCCTTTGGCTCTGTACCTATATGTGTTGACCATTGATACTTTGGGGTACTTGTTGGAGGCTACACAGGTTCCTGATCAATTTTGAGGGAATTCTCTTCTAGATGGTTTAGATATGGTCAATAATCATTTTGTTGACGACTCCCTTCTCTTTGTTAGTATCAAGGAGGTCTCGATGGACAAGGCCCTGTCATGCCTTAACACCTTTTGTCAGGCTTTTGATGTCATTGTCAATCCTCACAAAACAGATTTTTGGTTAATTGGAGTTGACTCGCCCTCGGCTTGGATTACTGAGGCTTGGTCCTTTATTCAACATATGGCGATTGTTAGATACCTTGGTATTTTGTTTAGGGAAGAATTATCCCTAGTGTCTATATAGGACTAGTGCCTACAAAGGCTTCAAAGCAAGTTGCATGTATGGCATCACAAAGATCTTCCTTTCACAAGAAAGCTAACAATAGTTGGTCGCATTCTCCAAGCCTCTTATGTGTATTGCATGCCTATTGGTTTCCCGGTGGGGCTCAATTCAAACAATTGGAGCAAATTTTGCGAGCTTAAATTTGGTCGTGTCTTAACACCTTCTGTTAGGCTTTCAATGTCATCGTCAGTCCTCACAAAACTGAATTTTGGTTAATTGGTGTTGACTCGCCCCCAGCTTGGATTACTAAGGCTTGGTCCTTTATTCGACATATGGTGATTGTTAGATACCTTGGTATTCCGTTTAGGACAGACCTATCCCTAGTGTCTATGTAGAACTAGTGTCTGCAAAGACTTCAGAGCAAGCTACATGTATGGCATCACAAAGATCTTCCTTTCACAGGAAAGCTAACAGTAGTTGGTCGCATTCTCCAAGCCACTCATGTGTATTGCATGCTTATTGGTTTCCCAACAGGGCTCAATTCAGACGACTGGAGCAGATTTTGCGAGATTATCTTTGGTCGAAGTATGGGGGGCTAGAGGTTTGCCCCTAGTTGCTTGGGATGTCTACAGTATCCCAAATGATAAGGGGGGGGGGTAGGATTGATTAATGTGGCCACATAGGGCAGTATTTTGGCAACCAAGTGAGTGGTTCGATGTCTTGACTATACTCTTGAGGGTACAGCTCAATGGCAAGTTCTCTTTCGACATCGAATTTTGACAGCTCTGCACCAAGGTCCAAGGGGTCTTGATTGTAGAGTTGCCACAGTTCCAAGCGAGACGACTAAGGGTTTCATTGGCACGATTTTTGGGATTCTAAAGCTTGCTCATGAAAGCCATAGATAACACTTTCCCAAGAGTTTGGGCTACTAGCCTCGGATCGCCCCACAATCATGGAGCTACAAGTTTATCTCCCACTGTCAGTTTTGTTCAAAATGAACATTAGTATGCCAAGGCCTTTTTGGAGATATTGGCAGTGGAGCTTTAGTATCCTCTTGTTGTAGTATGTTTCTTGTCGTACGTACGCAGCTTCATCAACATCATCCCCTTTCATCAGTGCTTGATGCAAGATGGGTTTTGTCACATCCAAAGACACGGTGGATTCATCGATTACAAATGTTTGGTCGATGCAACTTTCCCATAACTTGGAAGTGTTTGCTTGGCTAGTGATCTATCAGAGGCTTTTGTCCAACGCCCTGTTGGCTAAGTCTAGCCTCTCAGATGGTCTATGCTTGTGTGCCAAAGACCAAAAGACAATTAAGCACATATTTTTGGGACTATCAATTTGTCAAATATTGTTGGATATTTGTGGAGAAGCAACAACATGAGTTGTTCCTAAACAAACTTTATTGGAGAGCAACTCTACTTGGAGATGGTTATTCCCTAGTACGGGATTCACTTTCCAGTTTGTGACATTGCTTGCAGATAGTTGTTTTGTTCATGCTACGAAAACTTGGGTGCAAGTATGTTTTTGACCAAGAAAGCGGTTTTGCTTTAGCTTTTATTACGCTTTGGAAAGATGAGGTGTGCCATCAGTTACTAGCCAAGGGTGCCTTGTTAATCAAGGATCGGTAACTTGAATTATTTCATTTAGTGATTATGCTCAAAGACCAAATAGTGAAAACCACTATTATTTCCTCGTGTCTTTAGTAATTGTTCTATATAAAATAACAAAAAGAAGTACAACTCTAGAAATATCTAAAATGTAAAAATTTACATGTAATTTCCAGAAATAGAATGTAAATAAATGCTCCAAATAACACTTGAAATATATGCACTTTACTCAACGAATTTCTGTGTAATAAAGAATAAAGTTTGTTGGAATTTACAGCAGAAATTTACTCTAAATAACTCAAAAATAGATATGATAAACCAATGTATTTTTAGGAGTTACTAAATCTAGAATATGTGATTTTAATTTGAGTTTTTAAATTGCACAAATTTTAAAGAAAATGCTCATAAACTTGTGAAACATATGAAATAACTGGAAAAAATCTAAATTTTAAGATGTGTTATGAAGCCCTAACTAAACTTGTGATTTTCTTAATAAAGCTCCAACCTATAAATCTAAAAATGAAGTATAAACAATTGATAAACTCAAGAACAAGAAGAATACTATGCACCAACAAGAAGCTCCAAGTTTAACCTCCAAAACCAATTATGTTTTAAGGATGCTCTCAAACTTACAAAGACAGCTCGTGTAGCTCACCAACAACCAACGAATCAAAATGAGAGAGTTCTCTTTATATAGGCTCAAGACTCAACTTCCTCTTGATAAATCAATTTTTTGATGACTCAAACCCTAAATCTATTCTATAAAACTCAAAACCCTAACTAAATCCCTCTAGACATAGTAAAACAATAATAAAAATGCTAAAGAATGGCTTAGACAAGTCGAAAGGAGGAGCGTTTTACTTAGAACAAGGAAAAATTGGTTAGGAAGGGGAAAATGATTCAAAGAATGGGGATGGATCACACGTATAAGCAAAGAAGGCTCAAAAAAGGGGCACATCTTTTTAATGGCAATTCTAAGTTTTCCAACTTTCTCAATATTTATCGGATTTTCTATTATAACCACTTTTCAAAAATCCCACAACCATTCTAGATCAAATTTCGTTGAGATGACACAATTCTAGGCACCTGATCAAAAGATAATTTCTCTCAAAGCTAGGGTATGAAGCATCTTACGTGGACTACTTTGTAATGTGTCTGACTACATAACAATATGTTTCAGGCTCTCACATGAGAAGGGGGAACTTTGAGATATAAAGTTAATGAACAACTAGAACATTAAACCCAAGGTTACAGCTAGGGAAAAGGAAATCTAACCTTCAAACTTGTCATTAACCACTTACACATTTGAATTATTGTAAAACCAGTTGCTATAGGGACTCCTAAGAGTTTAGAGCAAGACTTGACATTACATAAATGTCCATGGTGACTATATAAATGAGATATTATACGTTACATCGACTTTTAGGGCTCACGTGCTCAATTATATGACAAGTTGCACGTAAGAAATATCCTCAATTTAGAGGATTTTCAAGTGGATCGTAAAGATGTAAATTTTCTTTGGTAAAAAAAACACTCAAGAGACATTCACAAACGTGCAATTGTCATAGTGGAGCTAATTATAAGTTATAGCTAGACCTTTACATACAAAATACGAATGTTGCAAATATCATGTCGAGGAATATATCATTGAGGACCTGGAAAAAAACTTATCAAAAATATTGGGGAAAATATTGGGATTGTCGAAGAATATTGGCAAAAATAAATTTAGACCTGAAGAATTATGAAAATATTGAACAAAACAACAACACAAAAAACTCAGGAGAAATCCAAAATATTGAGAGAAATTGGAGATATTTGCAACACTACAAAATACATCTCAATTACATCATTACATAAAAACATAGCCATGGATCACTTGATACAATGATGACACTTTACAAAATTGTCTTGGACAAACCATACATTGGACTTCTTCTAGATCATCAACATCTTTATCCCTCTAATAATTCCTTGCACAATCTAAGGGGTAGCAGAGCCTTTTTTGGGTATGACATCACCTTGGAGCATGACATGTACTTTAGAGTGAACGTCTCACTTGTGCTGGCCTACAAAGTTTATGCAGGTTGCTTGTAAGGGCTTGCGCCCACATAGAATTCTTGGCCTCCCTTACCTCTTATATAAATAGAGGAAGGAGAGTATTTCAATTCATATCAGCATTTGTACTATTTTCTTTGTACTTAACTTCTTAGAGGAACTCGCTAGTGTTTCCTCCTGAACTCTAGGTGGAGTCACGAAGTATAGAGGGGACATCTTCATTTGGAGTTTTCTCTTGTAACAAGGGCTTACTCTTGTGGAGGAGATGTTGGTGATGATCATGGCCCTCTTTCTCTCTTAGATCTTCACTTGTACATGGTATCTCTCTCTCTCACGCACAAAGCACTAAGCTTTCTTGGTCTTCTAGGAGTTTCTTAGAGATTGGAGAATGGAGATTAAAGTTTTGAGAAAAAACCCTACGGTGTATTTGTGAAGAAGAGAAGAGGAGGATGTATTACCTTGGAGGTTGGTGTTGGAGAGATTCTTGCACTTGGATCGTCTTGGTTGAGCTAAGGTTCAATAATTTACCATAGATAGGCCTTTTGGATGGATGGAATTTTTGTACTAGCCTTGTGAAAAGGATATGGTATGTACTTGTAGTTCATCTTGAGCGTATACATGAAGTTTCCTACTGTCCATATCTTGTGCAATTTCCGTACTTGAATTGCAACTATATACATGTTCTTTATGCATAGCTATTTAAAGTTGTTAATGTCTTACTGATTTGACAGAAGTAAAGGAGCAAATTGTTAAGTGTATTAACATCTAATGAAGAATATAATAGTATGAGTTTACTGCTGTTATTATGTTGTAAATACTGCTGTAAAAGTATATTTTCAGATTTGGTTATTGGTTGATAAGTTGCCTTAGAAGAGGGCTTAAAACTCATAGGACTGGTATCTTTCCTCCTTGAATTGTCAAGAAGGTGTAATGTTCCATTTTTTACAAGCTGGGGAATAACTAATGATTGATGCCATATGGGATAAAAGCACAACATTATGCAGTGATATTAATTCATCAGTAGATAAAAGAGGGCTACTAGAGCAAGTATCAACTAACATCCATAACATGCAGGCAATAACTCAAATTGCATGCGACATGCGTCATTTAAGTTGCATGCATGCAAAAGTGAATGCATGCAATCTCAACTCAATAAAAGAAGGAAAATTGAATTCTTATGCATCCATTGTTATTATAGATCATTGAGATTCCAATTGAGAGCTCTGAGAGTTGTTTTAGGGTTGAGAGCGAATTGCCTTCACCATCATTGATTTCAGCAGTGAAATTTATCCGCCATAGTCAATTCAAGAGGGTAGGTCATCCAGATCTATCATATAAGCTTCAACACTTCAGCATCTTCATCATTCTTGCACAGATTGAAGGGAATTCGGGCATAAAGAAGTGAGCAGGGCACATCACTCTAGATATCTTAAGGGGGTATTCATTGGCTCTCACTGAGCATACTATTAGATTCCTTTCAAAGGCAGATCATCTGGCTATCAGTGGAGACATACTCATTATCTTTCACATTGAGGCACATTGGAGATCTATTGCACAGAGGCGTATTGACCTAGCATATTTGGGGGGATGTATTCTCCTTAATCCAACAATAAAGGCGCATTCCTTGCTTCAACTATCACAAGGGTGTGCATTCATCTAAAGATTGGAGGTGTTATTCTTCACAACATTCCTTGAACGACTTGATATTGATCCCATAGTTGCTTCTTGGGATTCTTTCGAGCATTTTTGGAGCCATATCTATTGATCTCTCACCAGAGAAGGACATATTACTTTGCATGGGTGAATTGATCCAAGGAGGAAGCACAACCTCGGGGTCTTAGAGTTGGTGCATGACCTGCATGTCTGCTTTACTGGCTTGGCCTACTACACTACAACTCATTGGTACGTTTATGCTTTGATTCCAAGTTTATTTCATTGTAGATCAAATTCTTATTAATTCTGGGGTTCATGCAAATCTATTTTTATAAACTGTGAGTACCAAAAACTTGAACAAACAACAAATACATCAACAAGCCAACACAATAGTAGAATATATCGGTTTGGGATATTACAGAAGTTTAGGGTTGTTTGGAAGTAAATGATTGTACTTATTTCGCTATTGTTTGGCACTTTAATTTACAGCAATCATAGGGCATAAAATTCTAGGGTTTGTTATAAACATAATCGTAGGTATAAATGAAATACTAATAATCATAATAATAATAAATAATAGAAGTTTTAATAAATATGTAGCAGTGGAATACATTAATATTATGAAATAGAATTGGAATCTATAAAACATTTATTGATTGAAAAATTTGTGATTTACAATGCCTTTGTGACGGTATACCTTTATAGGCATTGACTAGCCATGAAGGTGAACAAGTATGTTTTTTTTACTCTTCATTAATTATTAATCATATTTATTAATTGGTAGTTACTTCTATAATTTATTATTATTATGATTAATAGTATTTCATTTATACCTACAATTATGTTTATAGCATTGTCACCCTCTAATGGAATGCTTTGTCCTCAAAGCATTAAAAACGGGAATTTCTCTAACTACCCATGTTATCAAAGCAGCAGCATTTTTGTGTTTGTCTAGTGGGAGGGGCTCAAAATGGTTCCTTTTTGAATGCTAGCAAGGTTCCTTTCTAACATGTGCATCGTATATTGAAGTCTTTGAACCTATTTGTTGCAAATGAAACTTTGATGCTTCTTGGACTGCAATTTCCAAGACTTCGTTGCAAGTGGTGTTGTAATATCGATTGCCCTTTCAATGGAACTTGGATCTTATTAATCTTTCTGAGATGAGGAGTACATTTTAGGTGTAAATGTCGTATTTTGTGCCTCTGTTCTTTGGACTTTGATTTCATCATTCCTCCTAAGATGAGGTGGAACATATCTTGTGGGTACTTGTGTCTTGTTTTTTGAGTAATATTTCCCTTTTGCGACACATCACCATCATTTAGCAGTATGCATGAAATTGATGATAGTGATAATTTTGGTTTTTCGTCATTGTCCAAATTTGAGTTGTATGTTACCATGATTTCTTTTTCTAGAGTTCGAACATACTAGCGAATCATTGTAGATAACAAGTTCGATCACTAATTCATCTCATCTTTCAATGGATTAGCCAATCCCTTCTCTATGCTCATTAATTATTTATGTTGTTTTATCCTTATCGTTTTTTCTTAAATTTAATAGGGTTTGTTGTCATGACTCGAATTCGTTTTAGTTATCTAGTTAACACGCTCTATGAAAGTTTTTGTTATCTTGTTAAGACTGTCTCTAAATTTTTTTATGTCTCTTTTATTGATTTGTCATAATGATAAACACATGCTTTAGTAATTTAACTTTGATAACACTTGAGCTTACTTTCAATAACTAAAATTTACATATAGGCTATTAATTAAATGTACAAAAAAATTAATAATTGAGGAAATGTGTCGTATCACCCAAAAGGTGGTCATATGATTAAATGATGTATGGAAGAAAGTTGCAGATGTGTACATGCATGCGTTGACTATGAATACTCAATACAAAGACTCTATACATGGGGAAACATATGGACAGTTGCATAGCGTGAACAATTGTAGGTGACGACAAGGTATGGAGGTGACAATACACGAATTGTACAAAACGGTTGCAGGTAATTGGTGTTTGAGTATGAAAGCATGTGAATGTGGCTCAGTGTATGAATTGACAAGAGGCTAGTACAGGGTATGATTGATGTGTATGATTGAGTTGCTAATTATAGATTTAAACCACGAATTTGACCCAAATTGGCTCTAATACTTGTTATCACATATATATATTGTAGTTGGGCTACTATGACGCAACATATGAATTTTCTCTTTATTCTTTGAGCCAGACATATCGATCGAATACAACGTGGATCATTATTATAGCATATGCCCTTCAGAGCCTTCTTTCAGCAACAGATGCAGAGTATTTCCTTGCAAGGACAAAGATCTCCTTGTCCATTGAGATGACTTCAGTGGTGACTTAGTTCATTCGAGTAGAACAGCAGAGATGGTGCACAATTCACAGATGGTCATATCAGTTAGAGTTATGTATATGGCGAGATCAGGTATATTGCTCCTTGGTAGGGTTTTTCTCTCTGATGTATACTAACACCTTTGACTTGTTATGTTATGATGATTATAGTGACCTATGCTTATATTATATGTTCCATTGATGATTGACTTGTATTGAGAATGATTAGAGAATATGATGTTGAAGATCATTGATTATGCCATGCTTTACACAACTTTTAAACTTTAGTGCTATGATGGAACTTGGTTCCATATATCACTTATCCTCACCCATCTAGTTTCATCCATGATTGATTTTTTTCCCATGACTTATGATTGATTGAGACCTATGAGATTGAAGATCATCTTCCCACTTTGTAATATCCCAAACTGATATTTTTTCTTTTTTGTGTACTGTAGATGGTTAGTAGGCTTATGCCTCAATAGAATATGAAAGCAAACCATGACCTCTACATGCATGCATTTGCATGCAGATATGTGCCCTAGATAATACTGAAATGCTAGAAAATAGGACGAATTAATACATGTACATACCAGTATGTAGATCTGTTGATGACGAAGAGGATGGTTCCCGCATGCAAGAATTGTGATGGAGAAATAAGGAGTTAAGCCAAATCGTCCTCCACAGGTAAGTGTGCCCTCCTCCAAAGCTATAAATGCTCCTGAATAATGAATACTCCACCGATGAAGACCCAGATGATATGCAACATGGTTATAGTGCCCTTCTGGAGATGATGGAAGCAGCATGCAAAAGAAATGGTGGCTCAATAGCCTGCAACGAATGTATCCTCCTCCAGGAATTCGCCCATGCAGAAAGACGTCCTCCAAAATAGTGTTGAATGCTGATAACAAGCTTGAAACTCAAGCTGAGAAGCCCTTCTTCCAAGGGAAGGGTGATGAGGGTGTTCTAACAAGAATAGAAGCAGCATGCAGAAGTTCTGCCCTCTGTAGAGATGGAAGCGAATAGATGTCTTTGACCAATGCGCCCCTGCTCAGATAGCAAACCCCTCCAATCCAATGAATAATCAATCTCTCGAAGCAACTACTGAATAGAACATGATGATGAAGTAGTGTTGAATCTGGATGATCCAACCTGATGATGAACTAGGGCAGATAGATTTCGTTGCCAAAATACACCAATTAGTTGAGCATGCACTCAACCCCAACTTAGCTCGTTGAGCTCTCCAATTCGAATCCTCCAATCAATAATCATATAAGTGTCCTTCTCCATTCACTTTATCTTTCTTTTATAACTTCCAACTACGAATAACCTAACTTTTGACCTAATTAGGTCACTTTAACTTCTAATTTGCAGTTGACTTGCATGCAGATGAATGGAGACTCAATCAAGTGCATGCATCATGAAATAATGCTCAGATGTCATGCATGCAGGTGGCCTTTGGCTCTGGTGGCCCCTGTCTACCCAATGATGATATAATATTGATGCCCTAGATCTTCTTATATGGCATCAGTCCACAGCCAATTCCCTGACTGTAAGTGCCCGCTCAAACCTATGGGAATCATATAGGTTAGCAGGCTGGTCCTTAATGCTTAAGAAGAAGAGGACATTACACACTTTGACCCCTATGCATGATAGATCCCATGTTGTTTTGTGTCTCGGCTCTGTGTTGTTCAACAAAACTTGTCAAAGCCTTGATCCTTCTCTACCAAGAGAACCCGTTGGTGTTGGCTCCTGAGCTTAGGCGAGTTGGGTTTTGAAGCCTTGACCTTTCTGGTCAGTTGTCCCCGATGTTTGGTCCTGACTGTGGATATTCCCCCTAGTTGCCCGAAGAGTGTCAGCTAAAACTTGAAGAAATATGTCTACCATCATTACATGCATTATGTGTTATATGCTATATACTGAGAAATGCAAGCCCTCAAATAAAGTTGCAAACCATGTCTTTAGACACAACTCATAAAGGGCTATGAAATGAAATTGTGAAAGGCCCAAGTAAAGAAGTGGATAAATAAATGCAAAATCTAAAGATTGTTGGCCATCTTATTGAAATGTAATGATTAATTCCTCACGGAGCCTACGGGTTTTGATGTGAGATGGAGTAAGAGACAGCTAATTCTAAGTGTCTCCTAGGATCTCTTCACTACAGTTTCTTGTGTACTCAATGCAAAGGTCCTAGAAAAGATCCTCACGGAGCTTGATTGTTAGCTTGCATGTGAGTTGTAGACATGTTGTTAAAGTTGAATGGACTCTTTTTAGATCTGTTAGACACACCAGGCACACTGAGAGGGGGGGGTGAATCTATGTGTGCAGTCTTTATTACTTTTTCAAATTTAACAATCAACAACTAATTCATCAAAGCATTATTCTATCATTTGCATAATCATTTCATAAACATCTATCACTTCATCATTTATAAATAATAAGCATCTGAATCATGAAGTCATAACAAGAACCATAGCACAAGAGATCACAACACCATATGATTTTGTAATCTTTTGTATTTGTTTTGGAATGGCTACAATCGTGAGGTAAAATCAGCACCTACTGATACAAAGAGCACCTACTCTTCATCCAGGACCCTGCCTGTTTTCTTAGACCCTCCTAAGAAGGGTTTGAGGTATCCTAACCTCAAAAGCAAGACAAGCTTGCTTTTACAATTAAAGCTCACTTTCACATCATCTCATCAATCACATCAGTCCTATCATCAGTTGTTCATCCTCATTCTGTCCATATCTACAAGCACATCATTCTAACCATAACTACGAATACATCATTATGTCCATCAATTTGCTGCCAGCATCATAAAGTCATCCTTTCTTACTGCTGTACATACACATCATATCAATCTATTCATCTGGAAACAGCCTAACGGACTTTTCCGAACGAAAACAGGGCCTACGGCCTGTTTTCGTCGAAGGTGCCTTTGGGATCACCTAGCTGCAACGCTGACATGCACACCTCACCTCCGTACGCACATGCAAAGAATATAACATATACCCAACATTCTCCCACTTCTTGTTTCCTTTGCATAGCAATGAGTCATGTACTCATAAAGTCACAGGTTCAGGGCATCAATGCCCATAGATTCTCTACACCAAGGGAACTTCTCTGTACTAACAGACTTTGTTAATGAGTCTGCAACATTTTTCACGGTGTCAACCTTCTCTAGCAACACCTTCTTTTCTTCAACCATATCTCTCACAAAGTGATATTGCACATCAATATGCTTTATCTTAGCATGATAAACAGGGTTCTTTGCCAAGAAGATTGCACTTTGGCTATCACATTCTAACCTTACACCTTTCTGTACAAACTCAATACCTGAACACAATCTTTGCAACCACACAGCTTCTTTGCTTGCATGAGTGGCTGCCATGTATTCAGCTTCTGTAGTTGAGAGTGCAACTACAGCTTGTCTCTTGCTCATCCAACTGATAGCTCCTCCAAATAGGTTAAACACATACCCACTTGTAGATCTTCTATGATCGAGGTCTCTAGCCCAGTCTGCATCAACAAATCCATGTACATTTATTACTTTGTCTGGTCCAGGCCTTCCTTGGTAGCAGATTGCATAATCTTTGGTGCCACGCAAATATCTAAAGACCCTCTTTACCGCTGTCCAATGCTCCTTTCCTGGTTTTGACATATATCTGCTCAAAACTCCCACTGCATGAGCAATGTCTGGTCTTGTACAGACCATTGCATACATCAAACTACCAACTGCACTGGCATATGGAACCCGTGACATGTCTTCTTCTTCTTCCTGTGTCTTGGGACACTGCTCTACAGATAACTTTACACCTACAAGAATAGGAACCTTGATCGGCTTACTTTCCTGCATGTTAAATCTCTGTAGTACCGTCTCAACATATTTTCTTTGATTTAAACTGATCGTTTTATTTGCACGATCTCTTCTTATCTCCATTCCCAGAATGAAGTTTGCAGCACCAAGATCTTTCATATCAAACTTGGAGGACAGTTGAGACTTCACCTCCTTTATAACATCTTTGTTGTTTCCAATCAACAACATGTCATCAACATACAGAACTATGTTAATGAAGTGATCACCAACCTGTTTGGAATATACACAGTGATCAACTTTGTTTCTCACAAACCCCAATCCAAGTATGTATGTGTCAAACTTTTGGTACCACATCCTTGGAGATTGCTTTAGACCATAAAGGGACTTCTAGTTTACATAACAACTCATTCTTTCCCTTTACCATGAACCCTTCTGGTTGTTTCATGTATATTTCTTCTTCCAGATCCCCATGTAAGAACGTTGTCTTCACATCCATCTACTTTACTTCAAGATCAAAAGTAGCAGCAATAGAAAGAAGAAATCTAATAGAAGTTAATTTTGCAACTGGAGAAAATATTTCACCAAAATCAATCCCGTCTACCTAAGAATATCCCTTTGCTACCAAGCAGGCTTTATACTTATCCACTTTACCTTTTGCATTCAACTTCTTTTTAAATAGCCATTTGCTCCCAATGGTTTTTCTCCCAGCTGGTAACTGGACTAGCTTCCAAGCTTCATTTTTGTCCAAGGAATCCATTTCTTCATCCATGGCCTTTTTCCAGAGATCACTATCCTCTGAATTAACGACTTCCTTCACATTTCTAGGATCATCATCTATAATAGACATAGCAAAATGAGAGCGAAAATCAAGAGGGGAATACCTTTCTGGTTGCCTTATTTCTAGAGATGATCTCCTCAAAACTAGAGTATGAGGTTCTTCTTCTTCTTATTATGCTTCTTCTATTGAGTCAAATTCTTCACCTTCTAACTTAAACTCTATTTTCTTTGGTTCCTTTTCCATTGGATTCACTTCCTGTCTAGGGACTTCTTTGACCTCTCGAAACACAACATCTCGACTGTAAACAGTCTTCTTAGTTATAGGGTTCCAAAGCTTATACCCTTTCATACCATCTTTATAGCTAATAAAGATACACTTCTTAGCTTTGTTATCCAGCTTGCTCCTTTTCTCCTTCGGAACATGTGCATAAGCATTACAACCAAAAACTTCCAGATGCTTAATAAAGGGTTTCATACCAGTCCACACCTCTTGTGGAGTTTTATCAATCAATGCTGATGTGGGTGATCGGTTTACCAAGTAACATGCTGTCTCCACTGCTTCTGCCCAGAATTCTTGTCCTATCCCAGCACTGCTTAGCATGCTCCTTGCCTTTTCCATCAACGTCCTATTCATCCTCTCAGCAACTCCATTCTGTTGAGGTGTGTATGGAGTAGTCTTTTGCCTTGCTATTCCACACTTCTTACAAAAGTCCTCGAATTCGTTCCCACAGAACTCTCCACCATTATCTGTCCTCAACACCTTTATTTTCTTTTCTGACTGATTTTCTACAAGAGCCTTAAATTCTTTAAACTTGGCAAATACTTCAGATTTCTTTCAAAGGAAATAAATCCATATGTTCATTGAGAAATCATCTATAAATGAAACATAATATACAGATTTTCCTAATGATGGAACAGGAACAGGTCCAGACTCCAAACACATCACTATGTATTAATTCTAGAATTCCCTTTGCTCTTGTAGCACCAGATGCAAATCTTACTCGATTTTGTTTTCCATATATGCAATGTTCACAGAAATCAAAATCCAGAGTGCAATCAGTCATACCTTCAACCATAGCTTTACCTTATAATTCTCGAAGTCCCTTTTCTCCGATATGCCACAGCATTGTCTTTCCTCCTGATGGATTCAGGGTTTTGTCATCTTTACCTCCTTCCTCCAACACAACAAAATTGTTACATTCATCAATGATGGTTTTTCCCAATAGTTTGTACAGAGTTCCATACCGAACTCCCCTCATCAATACCATTGATCCTCGAACCATTTTGCAACCACCATCTCCACACACAGTCTTTACACCTGCAACATCCATCTTTCTGACAGATATCAAGTTTCTTGCTAGATTTGGAATGTGTAGCACTCTAGGCAAAGTTCTAATCCTTCCATCCTTCAGTTTTAGCTTGACTCTACCACATCCAATGATACTAGTTGGTGAATCATCTCCCAGGTACACATCTCCTCCATTGTACTTTTCATATTCACGGAACCACTCCCTATGAGGGGTCATATGACATGACGCACCTAAGTCAATCAGCCATATATCACGTTATGAAGGATTACCCGTGGAAGCTAGGTACACATCCCCTCCTTCTTCTGAGGAGTTCTTCGCCCCTATGGAAGGGGTATCCTCATATCCCTTTGCTTTCTCAACATTCTTAGATCTGCAATCCTTTTTATAGTGCCCAGCTTTACCACATTTCCAACACTTCCTTATTCCTTTTCCTGGGGATTTAGATCTACCCTTAGATTTAGATCTCCCCCCAGATCCTTTATTTTTGTTTCTCTCTTGGGGGCGACCTCTCACAGACAAGGCATCCATGCTATGATTATCCATGGTTTTCCGCCTCATCTCTTCTGATAGTAGGGATGATACAATTTCATCAAATTTTAAGGTCGCCTGGCTAGAACTACCTATTGCAACAATTAGGTTGTCCCAGGAATCCAGCAAAGAACACAATAATGTAATACATTTATCTTCTTCAGCCATTTTCATACCAACAGAGGTTATCTGACTTACCAGAGTATTGTAGACATTCAAATGCTCTATTACAGTGTCATTCTCGTCCATTCTGAGGTGAAACAACTTCTTTTGCAGAAACAACTTGTTCACAAGGGATTTTGATTGATACAAACTCCCTAGTTTTGCCCATAGCTTTACTACACTATCTTCACCAGATACATTCAACAACACAGAGTCTGATAAGCACAATCGTATTGTACTCCTCGCCCTTCTTTCTAATTTATCCCAATCTTCTTGTGACGTTGCAGTGGGTTTCGTACCCAGATCCACAGCAATCCACTGTTCTCGATCTACCAGAAGATCCTCCATTTTGAGCTTCCATAGCTCAAAATTCTGGCTGTTAAATTTCTCGATCTCGATTCTTGAAGTGCTCGCCATTCTCTTTCAATGCACAAATCAACACTGCAAAGCTCCCACTGAACCCAGGTTTATCACAAACCCGAGATATATCAACTGCGTAGAACCCTTAGCAACAAAGGCGTCCCCCTAATGCCAAAATCGAGCTCTGATACCACATGTAAGTTTTAAACCTATGCAGAGAAGCAAAGCATACAGATTCTTTTAAGCAAAATAGAGATCACAACATATCATTCACACATAAACACAGAGATTTACCATGGAAACCCTTAACCGAGAAAACTAGAAAACTTGGAGCCACACCTCCTATTTTCTCTTCATTACATTATGAGATCCTCACAATACAAAATATAGGTATTCCGCAACATCCAAATACCCTAATCCATTAACCGGGATTAGAAAAAGACTTCAATCCCTTAACCAGGATTAAGTTACATATTTTTAAACAACTTCTAAAAATAGCCACAAACAACTATATATAGCCATAAAATCTATAAATAGCCAAAAAATTCTGCTTGCTGCACTCGCATCACCGAGCTGCAGTGTTGACATGCACACCTCCCCTCCATACGCACATGCAAAGAATATAACATATACCCAACATCTACCATTTGCATAATCATTTCATAAACATCTATCACTTCATCATTTATAAATAATAAGCATCTGAATCATGAAGTCATAACAATAACCATAGCACAAGAGAACACAACACCATACGATTTTGTAATCTTTTGTATTTGTTTTGGAACAGCTACAACCGTGAGGTAAAATCAGCACCTACTAATACAAAGAGCACTTACTCTTCATCCAGGACCCTGCCTGGTTTTCTTAGACCCTCCTAAGAAGGGTTTGAGGTATCCTAACCTCAAAAGCAAGACAAGCTTGCTTTTACAATTAAAGCTCACTGTCACATCATCTCATCAATCACATCAGTCCTATCATCAGTTGTTCATCATCATTCTGTCCATATCTACAGGCACATCATTCTGACCATAACCACGAATACATCATTATGTCCATCAATTTACTGCCAGCATCATAAAGTCATCATTTCTTACTGTTGTACATACACATCATATCAATCTGTTCATCACAAGCACTGCTGCCCTATCAGCATATCATTCTGTCCATCAATTCTTGCACATCACAAATACATCTTGCATATACATTACTGTTTGTGTAACTGGAACTAGGGCATCATCCAAGCCTTATTATCATCAGCAAGTATCATCTCATATAAAGCATAGCAGAGTATGCATTATTCATTCAATACTATATTCACTTCAATTGTATGTGTAACTTAGGGCATCGTAATCACCAATAACATACCTTTACTGTAAGACCATCATTCATCATGTAGTATTGCATAGCATAGGGTATGCATCATAGTGTCACTCTTGTACACATTCACTGTCATGTCATATCAATTATGACTCTCATTAACCATTTCCAAGCCAAGTACTGTCACTCTCTAATAAGTATTGGACAAGCCTTCCACGTACCAACTTCTTTTTGAAAACAATTCTTCAACAACTCAGTACTCAAGCAGGAGGGGAACTCGATTTCTAAAAGGAGTTCTTGGAGCTCGATGGGGGCGGCTAGGGTTTTTACCCAGCCGCTCTCTCCTTTCTCTGAGTGGGCTATGGATGGTTTGTGGGTTTTGTCCGTCTTCCTCTGCATTGCAGGTTTCCATTGCGCGGTGAAGGCGACGATCTGAGTCGACGAGTGTGTTTAATTTTTTTTGAGCAGTCTTGATGAGGAGACCTCGCAGAGGGACGCACATGGCCGAGATTATTGACAGAGAGGGCTTTGATTTTCTTGTTGGAGGGCGATAGGATGGGGGTGCCGCTGGTAACCTGACCGAGCGTGTGCACTTCATGCGAGAGAGTCTGATAAGCCAGACTATCACGGACGAGTTGGTTTCGATTCTTGGATCTTTTGATCACCGCCTCTCGGCCTTGGAAATCGCCATGTGTCCTACCCAGCTTATTCTGCTCCTGATTTTTTCCGTGCGCGGAAAGCCCTTTTGGACCTCTCGCTCGCCATGGCCGCCACTGCTGGATTCTCCTGCTGCGGCCGCAGGGTTACTGTTGCTCGCCAGCCGCAACCGCTCATTCGAGCGCCCAAGTCAGCGTGGTGGGGAAGCCCCTTGCACTTTCGCTCGCTTTCATGGAGCGTTTCACGGTCGTGGTCCGCCGGGCGCCAGTTGCAGGCATGGGTTCGAATCTTGTGGCTCCCAAGGGTAACGAAGCGGCGGCCACGAATGGTTGGTCTACGGCAGTATTTCTTTTAGGGCTTTCGCTCCAATATTCGAGATCGAGGTCACGTGGTGGGCTTCGGATTCAAGAATTGGGGTCGAGGGTTTTGGCTATCTTTCGAGGCTGCTGCTATTGAAGAGAAAGATCGCCAGCCTTATGGTGGAGGCGGTGACTGTGGATATACTCTTGCGTGGCGACCCGTATTGTGTCCTTAGGGATCTTTGCGGCGGCGATGGCGTTTTCAGAGGTGGTGGCCTTTGCTATCGGCAGTGTATCTGAGTTTTTGTATTCTTATGATTTGGGTTGTGATACCCATATTTTCTGTGATGTATCTAGTTGATATGCTTTTATAGTTACAGTTTTGTACGTTTTTTTGTTATGACAATATGAGACAGCAAATATGTGACAATGTAGGGATCCTAGTGATCCTCTTGCATGTGCAGATGTAATTTTGTTCTACTTTGAAATAAAATAACGAATTTTTTCCGAGGAAAAAAAACTCAGAACTCAAGCAAGTAATGTTATGAGGGGGTCTATAACTGCCCAGTCTCTTGTCAATCTTATCTTTGTTCTAATTTGAGAATTCTATCATAGGCATTCTAGTAATCCTGAGTGACCTTCCAACTCAACCTAGCAACTGACATGTTCCAAAGCTTCAAGCAATAATGAATATACAAAACAATCATACATACCACTCAGACTTTTGCCAAACCTTTTCTCCAAGAGCCAGCATTAGAACAAAGTTTGGACTTGTTTTGATTACTGTACAAAACTTTTACTATTGTCTCAAAGCTTGAATACACAGAAGGATCCAAACTTCTCTGTGGGTAGCCCAGTGATCATCTTTTTCACACTATGACATTTAAATCTGACTGTCTTAACCAAGCATTGTGACTCTCCTTGCACTGCTGCTGTCCTTAAAATAAAACCCAAAAATTCAAGAGAAAATAAAAGAAAAATTCAAACTTATAAACAATATATCAGACTTGAAAATTATGTCTGTTGTTTGCTATCATAGGCTGCAACACTTTTTCTCTGTGGCTGCCACAATACCCACGAATTTCCTCAATGTAATGATGTTTTTTTCACCCAAAATTCAGAGAGGATCTCCCACACTTTTCACCACAGAAAATGCTCCTTCTACATAGTCAACTAGCTACTGCAGATTCGGGACAAGACAAGCTGCAATTCGGGCTGTGCAAGCTTCTAAACCCCAAAATATTAGTCCTTGAAAAATTTGGGTCTGCGTTTTTTTTTTACCTCTTTGCTACCTCCGAATTTCCACAGTAAACTGCTCCTTCTCTGCTGCTACCCGAATCTCAGTCAACGAATTCAGAGCACTGTTATTCCATCCAAAAATTTATGTGTATAAATGAGGGTGTAGATAGGGTATTTATACACATTTTCCACTGAGCCGACCTTTATATTTTATTTTTCATTTTCATTTTTTTTTGTTTGGAGCTGACTTCAAGGTGTGTAAGGTAAGTTTTATTTTTGTTTTTATAGTCATAAAAAAAAACACTTCAAAGTCAAACGTGTCCACGAGTTAATTTTATTTTTATGTTTTTCATTTTTGTGTTTGTCACACAAACCCTTCCTTCAAGGGTCAAATCTTACCATTAAAATGTATGTAATTCTTTGTCATTATTTCTCCGCCACATCATCAAGGTTCATAGGGTGTCCACCACATCACTTCTTAAGGTTTGCAAGTCATTAGGTGGCATGCAACACCTTCACCCCATCTTCAAGGGTATGTATTTAAAGTTACCATCATTTAGTGTGTCTAGGTGGCCAAGTCTTCTCATGTGCTTAGGACCATCTTTAAGACCTCATGACCACCTCATCATGCCATCTAACCATGTCAAGTACAAGTAGTGGGCTCCATGATCTTTTGAAAGGCATCAGGGTCTTCATCATGGGTTCCAAGTCTTCATGGGCTTCTTCACCATACCAAGGACATGTTCGTGGGTTCCATACCCTATCAAGATCTTACAAGGTCATCATCATATAAGAGCTCCGTGACATTGTCAAGGGTTGCAAGGTCATCAAACCACTCAGTGTGGGTCCAAGGACTTCTTTAGGGCTTCTTCATCCACCTCAACCACACCAAGAGGCCTCCAATGGCCAAGATCCATCGTGCCATCACTTGTGGGGTAGATGGGCCTTCTTCTGGGGTACCATGACACCATCAAAGCATAAATGACCACAAAATGGGTCATGAATGCTTCTCCAAGCCATCTAGGGCTTCTCCATCGTCTACCAAGGTTTTAGGACCATCTCCTAGGGCTTCTCCATCGTCTACCAAGGTTTTAGGACCATCTCCTAAGTCTTCAGCATAGTCAACAAGGACTTCAACATCTTCAGCCAAGTGGTGGCTTCAATATCTATCCTTGTGGGTAGAAGGACCTTGTCAACTGGGCACAAGGTGCTTCAAGGCACAAACCCACTCTATAAGGGGTCCAAGGCTCAAACCCACTTTGTAAGGGGTCCAAGGCACTGCAAGTGGGACTTGGTGGCATCAATGACAATTTGTAGGGCCACTGCAAGTCCATGTTGGCATCAATGACAATTTCATCAACAATCTACCCCTTTGTCATTGATGACAACAACTCATGCTCCCCCTATGAGCATGCTCCCCTTTTGTCTTCATCTCTCCATTTGTCTTCATTTCTCCCCCTTTGCAATCAATGGCAAAGGGTGTCCACATACCCGTATCTGGAATCACTGATCACCGGTCATTGCTCCCCTTGTAAATAGCACGATCCTAGGACCTGTCTGTATGCCTGGAGTAGTCAACCTTTTTTCTTTGAGTTCATCCTCCAGCATTATGAACTCAAGGTGTGCTAAGGTCTTTGAGATACCTTACACTTGGCTTGCCATATGGCAGCCATCCTCCCTGCTCTGGTCAACTTCTCCTATCTACAATTGCTCGGTCTTTTTCATCCATACTTGCTTCTTGGCATTTGTCCTTTCAACATTTATTCCTCCATCTGGACTGGTTTTCCTTGATGAACTGTATAGGAAACTTCTCAAGGGTTGTTTCTGTGTACTCCAACAATCTTGAGCTTTGTGCCCAAGGCCACTGCAACTATAACATCTCATCCTACGACAATATGCGGCAATGTGACCAACATGGTTGCATGTCCAGCATCTGACTAAGCTGTTGGAACTTCCAACACTTCTTTGATCAACTTCATGTCTCCATGCCTAAGAGTGTCCCTGACTGTAGGTTTTTGTCTTCTGATCTTCAAATCTTCTTGTTGATGTGTATGAAGGAGTCCTCCTTGGTTGACTTCTTTGACCCGCACATTCTTGGGCTTTGTGACCAAAGCCACTGCATGTGTAGCATCTCAATGTGTGACATGTGGTAGCAACATGTCCAACTTGATTACATGTCCAGCATCTGATTGAGTCATTAGGGTTTCCACCACTTCTTCCGTAGAGTCTACAATCCACAACTTTATGACCAAAGTTAGAACAAAAATAACAATAACCATTGAATCCACTTTCATACCGAGAACTTTGGTTCCATCTTGGAGCTGTTTCTTTTCTGAACTTGCCTTGAGGAATAGATCTCGCTCCTTGATGCATTCTTGAACTACCAGGGTCTTTGTTGTCATGTGTAGGTGCATGGGGAGCACCTATGGACGTTGATGGACTTGCTTCTGAAGTCTTCGAAGACCAAGTGTCATCTTCAGATTTTTCCTTGTCCTTCTTGTAACCAAGACCAGTTTTGTCAAGTGGAGATCTCTGGCAATCCAAGATCTTATATAGGACAACTAAACTGTCCTTGAACTTAACAAAAGATTCATTCTTCCCGCCTTTCTTCCTGAGCCCAACTACCTCCATTTCCAACTTCTGGATAGTCTCCTCCTTTTCTTCCATCTAAATCTTCAGGTTTTCTTCTATCCTCTTGGCTTTCTCCAACTGAGTCTTCAAATCATGATTGACCTTTCTAGTTTCTTCAAGCTCTTTTGGTTCTTCCTTTTGACTGATCAATTCAGTCCTTAGTTGTTCAACTTCAGCATCCTTGTCTTTCATTTGATCCCGCAACTCTTTGTCCTTGTCTTTGAGCTTTACAAGCAACACTCTTATTGTCATGGTCTTCTGCTGATATTCATTCAAGGAGTCCAAGATTTTCTTTTTAAACTTAGTGAAATCACTCAGGTTCAGATTTACTATGTTTAGGAACCAATTGGCTCTGAGATCAATATTTAGCAACATGAGATGTATCTCATGTGCAACCTTTGATAGCCCTTCACCATCATCTGCAAGAACCTTTTCAATTTCATCACACAAGCTATCATTATAATCACAATAGTTTGTACCTTCATTGGAGTCATCTTCTTGCTTCTCTTCTTCTTGATCGACTTCTTTTGGGGGCTTGTCTTCTGATTCCTGATCTATCTTTTCGGGTTCGGGTCTTGCCTTTTGATACTCGCTCTCTAATTTGAACCATAGGTCTTTGGCTGAAGTGTACTCCCCTACACTTTCTTTCACTGAACTGAGAAGTCCATCCATGAGAAACTTCAAGGCTGTAGTGTTGTCCTTCTTTGCTTCCTTCTGTGCAGCTGATTTGCCCTTCTTGTTTGATGGAGCGGATGGATTGATCACAATCTCCCAAACACCAAACTTCTTCAAATATGCCTTCATTTTTCTCCTCCAACTGAAATAATCTGTCATATCAAGTATAGGCACGTCATTGTTTGATGACTCTTCCTTTTCCTTCATTGTGTCTAAGGATCTCCTTCAAGCTTGCTAGGCTTGTGATGAAAGCCGGCTTTGATACCAATTGTTAGACACACCAGGCACACTAAGAGGGGGGGGTGAATCTGTGTGTGCAGTCTTTATTACTTTTTTTCTTTTACTATAGAGATTTTACATTCTTCAATGTTCTTCTCTATCTTCGAATTTGTCTTTAACTGAGTAGTTGTTTAGTCCAAGTCTTCCCTCAAGGAGAGGATCTTCAATTCTTGCTTTTGACAAATTTCTATCTTTTCTTAGAGTTGTCTTGTTAGATCTTCTTCTATGTTCTTGACTTCTTCTACCTGTTTGTTGAGAGCAAAGATATTTTCCTCCATCTTTCCTTTTGAAGTCTGATCATTGTCATGGAATTTTTGCAGTTGACCTTGTAGTATATGATTCTCCTTTCTCAGTTTTAAAAGGTCCTTTTCAAATTCAAAGTTTGTCAGACATACCTTCCGTAACTCTACCTTCAGGGATTTGATTTCAAGTTTTTGTTTTCTTCTTAACTTCTCTTCCAATATTTATTTAGCCTTATAGGAACTTATCTCATTGTCTTTGTCTTGTAGCTTGCAGATCAATTCTTTTTCCTTATCTTCTAGTAGTCTTTTGAGCTTGACAATTTCTTCTGAGTGCTTTTCAATTTCTATAGCTGACTTCCCGAGTTTGTCTTTCAAAGATTTGGATATGGCTTCTTTGATTCTAGTAGCTTCTTCAATTTGGAGTTTCAGATTAATTATGGTCTGTGTGGCCTTCTCAGATTCTTCTTGATTCTTCTTCTCGGCTTTGTCCAATTGCTCCTGCAATACCTGTTTCTGTTCACATAGATTTTTCACTTCTTGCGAAACATTAGTAATTTCATTGTCTATCATAATATCAGCTAAATTTCTATCACTCCTCGAAGAGCAAGGATTTTCATAATAATCTGAAGTGTTGCATTCAATGAATTCAGAATAGCTCTTATTTTCTATACCTGATAAACATATATCTTTAAAAGAATTACAAACAAAGTGTTCAGGGAACATACCTTCATACTTACCTCGATCTTGTACTGACCCGTCTTCTGCTTCTTGTTCTTCATTTAGCTGATTTATTTTGAACGACAATTCTTCAGCTGAGTTGCACTTTCCAATTTTCTCCTTTTGGAGATCTGTTAGATCTTCAAGCATTAATTCCATAACCTCTGCCTCCTCTTCTTTATTGGAGTAGTATTTCTCTAATTTGAGCCATAGTTCCTTAGCTGAGATGCACTTCCCTATCTTCTTCTTTTGGATATTTGCTAGGCCTTCAAGGATGGCTTCCATAGCCATAGAACTATTTTTCTTTGCTTCTTTCTGAGTTGATTTTTTCACTTTCTTTGGAGCTGTATATCCAGTAACCACTGACTTCCATACACCAGTTGCCTCAAGATAAGCCTTCATTCTCATTTTCCAGATCAAGTAATAATTTGACTCACGTGACAATGGTACTCCATTCACCGAGAACCCCATGGTGTATCAAAGATCTCCTCCAAACTGATAAGGATTTCTGTGAAGGACCCCTATGCATGATAGATCCCATGTTGTTTTGTCTCTCAGCTCTGTGTTGTTCAACAAAACTTGTCAAAGCCTTGATCCTTCTCGGCCAAGAGAACCCGTTGGTGTTGGCTCCTGAGCTTAGGAGAGTTGGGTTTTGAAGCCTTGACCTCTCTGGTCGGTTTCCACCGGTGTTTGGTCCTGACTGTGGATATTCCCCCCCAGTTGCCCGAAGAGTGTCAGCTAAAACTTGAAGAAATATGTCTACCATCATTACATGCATTATGTGTTATATGCTATATACTAAAAAATACCATCATTACATGCATTATGTGTTATATGCTATATACTGAGAAATGCAAGCCCTCAAATAAAGTTGCAAAACATGTCTTTAGACACAACTCATTAAGGGCTATGAAATGAAATTGTGAAAGGCCCAAGTAAAGAAGTGGATAAATAAATGCAAAATCTAAAGATTGTTGGCCATCTTATTGAAATGTAATGATTAATTCCTCACGGAGCCTACGGGTTTTGATGTGAGATGGAGTAAGGGACAGCTAATTCTAAGTGTCTCCTAGGATCTCTTCACTACAGTTTCTTGTGTACTCAACGCAAATGTCCTAAAAAAGATCCTCACGGAGCTTGATTGTTAACTTGGATGTGAGTTGTAGACATGTTGTTAAAGTTGAATGGACTCTTTTTAGATCAACTCATCCACTTGTGAGACACCACCCTTCCCTATTGTTTATCTGTCATGTATATGTCACTGTGGTTGTATGTACTTGTCATCATTCAAAGAGATCATATGGTCAAAGTCAACAACAGGTCATTTCCCTTTTACCTTAGCCTTGTTTTCCACTTTCACCCAACATTAGCAAATTGATTAAACTTTGTAAGTATGGCATATACAAGGGACTTCCAGAAGATTCAAAGATTGTTCAACAGCACAAGTATATTTTACTAATTATTATTATTATTGTCACCATGATTCTGATTAGCATGATTTAAATTGGGTTTTAATATACATCTTAGAGCAATTCTTACCTTTGATGCATGCATGTTCAGCTCAGTTCAGTATCTCAACTTCAGTTTCGGTATTTTGACCTGGTCAACCTAGTTGACCAAGTAAAACACGTTTTCCAATGCATTGACTACAAAAATCAACAGTGGTTATTGTTATCCACTAATTTTGCACTTCGTGGATTTCAAATAAGCCCTCGAAGTCATGAACAAGCTAGTTGTTCATTGTCAGGGCTCGAAAGGTTCCACGGTTCATCAGGACCAGTTGTGGTTCCTTTTTTAATAAAATGCATGTTCATACCATGTAGGGGTTGTTGTAATAAATGTGCTAGCATGGCAAACTTTTTGTAAAGGACTTGGCTTCCTAGGACTTAGACGTCAATTCGATCATTCCAAGGAGTTTTTTCCCTTGTCGATTATGCAATGTTGAATAAGCAATGTATAATTTTTGAGTTTTTCACTGCTCCTCCAAAGCTGGAATTTTCGTCTTGGTGGTTAAACCCTGGGAGGTTATTAAAGTTCACGTATCAATGTATATAAGCATGCTAGGCATCGGTATTGAGTCGTATGGACAAGTTATAGGTCCCCTTGCATTTACTATCATTATTAATATAAATGAGGGTACTTTTTTCTTCAAATTCAACTCTACACAAACCCTAGGATTTGCCCAAAACGAGTTACATCTTCAATATATAATCAAAAACTTGCCAAAATAATTGGCTAACAAATCCACAAAAACGGCCTAAAGTAACTTGGAAATACAAAGAATTTCAACCAAAAAGGATAATGGGCTTGCCTTCTGTTACCACCTAAGTTGTACTTAGTTGGACTTTCAAGTGAGCCACTGAAGATTGTAAAAGTCTCTTCTTCATTATCAGTGTTCAAAAGTCCATGCAGGCAAATTTTGGCCCTTCTCAAAAAATTTGCATGTTCATACCCCTTGGGGAAATTGTAATAAGTTGACGTAGCATGATGACCTTTGTAACAGGCTTCGCCTACTTAGACTTAGTCATCAATACGTAACTCCAGATTGTTTTTTCTTTCATAAGTTTTTGTCGTCTTTCAGCGACTTGCAATTTCCGAGTTTTTCACTCAAACCTCCAAAGTTGGAGTAATTGTCTAGGTGGTTAGGCCTTAGGAGGTAATTAAAGTCTAAGTGTCAATGTATATTAACATGTTAGTCATCATTTTTTAGTCAAATGAACATGTACTAAATCCCCCCTATGTTCTTTTAGTTTTCCGCTAATAAAAAAAATTCCCGTAAAACAGACAAAAAAAAATAATGTTTTAATTGTAAAAAGTAAAAAATAAAATGTCATAAAGCGTGGTTAGGAGGTGGAATTTGCCATGAAGGTGCTCATTTTCTAACCCAGAGCGCCCACTTAACCCCCAAACCCAATTTTTGGAGAAAATGAGTGATTATTTATCACTTAAAATTATTTTCTCTCAAAAAAGCCAAAAAGACATCATAATTGGGAAAAATCAGCATCCTGTGATTTATGGAAACTCGTCCCAGTCGTATTTCAATCAAACCGGAGTGGTGGCAGTTAACTACAATCAAATATTGGTTTGTCTAGAAATCAAATATGGTCGATTGGAATCAAATCCAAGCAAGGCAAGTTATCTCAAGTGAAGGAGGCGCACTCTCTCGCGAGAGGGGTGCATTCCTTGATTTGGCATCAATTTATTGGTTACGGGATAATCCCAAGGAGGGAGGGCACACCTCATGAGAGGTGGTGCCCATTCCAAGAAGATAACTCTCAATCAAATCCCCTCAAACTCTCATGTAACTCGCCCTCTACCTCCAGTTGAGAATGCACCCCCCCCCACCCCTGCCTTTGGTTTTGTTATTTAAGTAAGTGCCTGGTTCTTGTTTTCTCATGGTTAGAGCACTGAAAGACTGAAGCTTTGCTCTTGTAATCTGTAGTATTTGTTGGAATAAAACGGCTTTGGAGGCAGATCAATGGTGTAATGCTTTTCATGTGTGGATGGTGATTGTGAAGTGCTTATGAGGTATAATTTGTCTTGTTTTTCTTAGCTTTTCATGTGTTGGTTGGTTGTGGGCCTGCAAGGGGAGCTCCCTCCCAGTAGGGTAAGAGATACTTCTTGTTTGATTTATGCTCTTACCATGTGCTCATTGTAGATCTCTTAGAGGTGAGTGTATATTTTGTTTAATTGCATAATTTGTAAGTTTCTGCTTCCGGAAGCACCTCTATTTGAACGATCTCTTTGTGCAAGGATTTCTAAGTTGTAGGCGATCTCACTTGAAGAAGAGCTTGAGCTTGTTTGCATCCTCCTTATCTTAAATATCTTACTAAAGGCATAGTCCCTCGATGTTCCACCAAAGGAGACTCCATAGTCCAAAGTTCCCAAGCTTCTAGCTTTCTTTCTATCTCTCTCTCCTTCACTTCTTATTAAAAAAAATTGTTACAATTCTAAGTAAATTTGTTTCTTTTTAAAAGAATATCTAAAGGCCGATTTATTTGAGTATGTAACTAGATCTAGAAGTGTAAAGCAATATATTTTAGTAGATCTAGTCGTTATTTGAGTACTTAGTCTTTTCTCAAGATCACATCTTTCAAGTACTTAAATATTTTTTATGCTTTTAATGATTTATTTGGTGCATAATAGGTGGTTTTTTTCACTTCTAATGAACAGCTAAGAGGAAGTGCTGCCGAAATTTCAAAGATTCAAGCCATCCAAGGCCTCCAAGAGCAATATACCTTGATTCTATCTCATTTGTGAAACTTGTAAGCCTTTGGATCTTGACTTATCAAGAACCAAAGGCATCCACCCAAAATTTGTAAAAATAATAAAGGAAAAGCAAGTGGGCTACACAACGCCCACACCCCATCCCCCCCGAGGGGATTTATGTCACCTATTTTATGGTTTGCTTTTTTGTTTTGTATATTATTTTAGCTATTATAGTAGTATGTTTTCTTTATTGTAGATTAAAACCATTTACACACATTGCACATAGTTTCCTTTTAAGTATTTTATTTTGCAATAAAGTAATGAACTATGATTCTAGTCCCTATATGCTCTTGTCCACTGTGGACTTTCCCTGATCATCTAGACCAATCAAAAAGGGACTAGAGTGACTAGTCTAAAAGGAAAATTCATTAGAAAGTTATTCTCAAAAATCAAGTGGCTGTACTAAACACATTAAGAAGTGAGGGGGCTACTCCAACCACGTTATGCCTCGCCACGTTGAACACGTGGTAGTGTTGTAGTACACTCATTCTAGAGGATAACTCCTCGAGTGGGCCAAACAAGAATTAACCCATTCATAATCCACTCATAATAAGTAAAACTGACCAAGAAGCACAACAAAACATTTACCTTTTCAGCAGCATCTTTTATGGTCTCCGCACTGGTCTAATTCACAATTATTTGTTTAAGTGAATCTACATGTCATGAATGTTATATTTGTATATTGCTAAATTTAATCCATTGTTGATGCTCTTGTTTTAGTGTTTTATTCAAACTCCTAGATTTCTTTTTCTTGTAACTTAGTGTAATCAACCTTCGTTATTTTATTAGGGACAACCTTGGCTTCGCAAGGAGTTGGTCTAGACGGAATAGGTGAGTGTTGAGTAGCAGTATCTCAACTTGAGACTTGCCACCAAGGTCGCACCCGGTGGCTTGAAGATTTCTGCCACACTAACCCTGAGGTGCGTATCAAGCGGCAACACCTTCTATCCTCTAGGTTGAAATCAAAATGCCAAAATTGCACATAAGCTAAGGAACTGGAAATTTTCCATGTACCATACTAAAGGACTTGACTTACTATTGATTCGATGTTGAACAAACGACAAATGTACTTGTAGTCCAAATCCCAATAGAAATTCAATGAGACTCCCTTAGCCTCCTAGTTCAAAATACATCATTTATTTAATGTTTCCTCATCCAACATGCAAAAGAAAAAATACAAAATCACCCCATGATGCTCTAGATTTTTTTTCTTTCTAACTATTCCTTATTACTAGCCAAGAAAAAAGTTGAGATCCCCTTTACCAATAGAATCGACATTGGTTTGAGGAGAAAGGGTTTCCTAAGAAGAAGACTCATTCAAAGAGTATGCCTCCTCATTGTTGATTAAAAAATTTCCATCAATCATAATGGCCTTTGGACTTGCTTCAATTGACTCAAAACGTCCCCCTAGCTTCAAATCTAATGAAGTCACCAATAAATCAACTAAGGAATCCTCGATACACATACCCTAGATTTCCAAAACCATTATAGCATCCAAACTATCCCCAAGATTACATTTCACCTCACTTAGGCTACGTGTGTTGATACTAGTCAATGGCAGCAAAAATGCAACACGATCAAATTTAGTGCTTCGTGATAGAGCCACCATGCGAACCAAACTGACCATATCCCTACAATTGAAAGCCAGGAATTCCAAAGGATACCATTCCCTAGATCTCATCTACGTAGAATTAAACCATTTGTCTAACTCAATCACTAGTGACCGTCCTCTAGAAGCCACTGAAACTGATCAATTAGGAGATCAAACTCCCCTCAAAGAGGACCAAGTACAATTTATAATGGCCCTTGGCCTTCAGAACAGACACAGGCTTGAGCCCTAGGATGGCCCAAACCCTTGCACAATTTTTATCTTCTTTCCCCGTGAGTTTCTTCACTCCCCTTCCCACTAATGCATGACAAAATATAAACTCAAATGTCCCCAAATACAAAAAGGAATAGGATCTCTAGGAGATTAAAGAGGCAAACCATATTTTGGAGATATTAAGGAGATTTTCTTCAATGGTGAGAAACAAAAGTACTTCTTAACGCTAGCCAAAAGTTGGGTTGAAGGGACCAATATGACATAAAATATGAGTGCAGAGATCTTTACCAAATCCATTTTCATCAACCCAAAGACAAGTAAAGAGAAATATTCAACAAATTATAAACATGAGCATAGAACATGTCAATCCTTCCCACCAGTGATTAAAACAATGTCTAATGAATGAAGAAACAATATCTCATGCCCTGAGTGTCTTGCACCATCAACTCTACCTATCATTTGACAATTTTCTCCCTGTGACATAATTTGCTTGGGATTTAACATGTCTTCTGAAGAAGGAACTATTTCAATATAATCTGCTTGGTAAAGAATCTATCTAACTATGAACTTTTGAACTTGTGGGTTCCACATCATCATTGAGGCTATCACCAACCAAATACAAGTTAACATTTAAATTTACATAAAATATATAAGTTCTCAAGTAGTAAACATCCATTTATACAACAAGTAAACAAAAATTACAGTTTCCTAACATTCTCAATATTTCTCATTCTTTGCTTTATAGCTCGCTTGTGCTTCCCACTTGTAAAATAAAACTAGCATCCAATAATATACACTAAAGAAACACAAACCTGGAAAGGCTTGATGATTGTTTGCAGAGCTAAAAGTGCATTAAGTGTCTTCCATTGCAAACTGCTTGTTGCATTCACCAAATTACTATTTTGAATTGCTGTCCTCAAAGAAGGTATTAACTCTGGCCATGTGTTTTCCCGAACAAAGTCATTGACTATTACTAGATGAAACTGCCAATAAAAAAAACATTGAGTCATCAAAAACTTATTTGTTTTAAAATAATTAGAATCTGTTGTCTAAAACCATCATTATTTGCCTTACCTAAAGGTCAAACTAGTTTCACATCTTCATTGTCATTTAGAACTCATAAATTCTTAATTCCCAAACATTCACAACCTCAAAGGTTAATCTCGACACATGCTTGCTAAACCCAAATCAAATGAAAATGTCAAGTATCACTTCAAGTTCCATCCCAAGTTTAGAAAATCAAACTTAAAATAAGAGATGCAAGATTTTCAACAAGCAACAAAACTAGTTTTGATCTACAATCTACTCCCAAGGGTTGGTGCTACCTCAAACAACAAAGAATGAAATAATGTGATACAAGATGCATGTAAAAGAACAATGATTTGAAACTTGCAACTTTAGATGTCAGCAAAAACAGCCAAAACAACAACAGGTGACAAGAAGCTATAAAACAAGTACTCAATGAATTGTGGAAGCTTTATTTCAATCATGGTTATGGCAAATTGCGTAATTGACCATGCGTATCATGTCATCATTAACTAGGAATTGCAAATAGAAATCAATATATTCATGCACTACATAATCAAAATGGCATTTTACCCTTAAAAAGTTCAACACAACCCATCAACAAATTCACTCATTCATAAGGCCCAAATTCCCAAGATACAAAAGATATTTTCCATTCATTAGTAGACAACTTAACACTAAACAAACATAACAAATAGCACCATATAATGTCCATTCTCTTAGACATTGCATTTATAAGAATCTACATTAATACGAGACCAACAAAATTCAAAGCAACATAGGAACATTAATATCAATTCCATATCAACACAATGAGAAATAGAGACTCGACACAAGAGTAAATGTCATGGATTCAACTTTCTAAATCGAAATCATGCCAAATTCTCATGGCCAAGCTTCCTTAAGGTAGATTAGAAGTCCTACAACTAGCCAAGAAAGCTACCTAAATCAAGGAATCTCTAAACATCCTAAACAAAGATGACTCTTTGAAAAAAGGGCATAGTAGGATATACATTGTGTGTACACTAGCAACATCATCCCCCACATTGGTTTTGTTGCCGCCTTACACGCACCTGAGGGGTTGCGCAGCAGAAATCTTCAAGTTGCTTGGTGCGTCCTTGGGAGCAAGTCTCGAGTCAGATGTTGTGACATGATCCTGACTCCTCCATTTAGGCAAACTCCTAACGAAGCCAAAGGCAGTAGTCCCTAGAAAAGTGTTGCTAAGGCTCTTATTAGTTATTAGTTATGGATGGGATTGTTTTTAGGAGTTTTGAAGTGATTGACTGAAACAAGCTACTGCAATTTCTAAATTGATGGTCCTAATGAACTTGGATCAAACTTGATGTATACATGATGCCTAGGTTGAATAAGCACTCTCCGAACAACTCAACCATTTGTGAGGCACTGCCTTTCCCTATGTTGTTGTTTGTCCGACATGTGGTTATAGTGAGTATTCCCCTTCCATATCCAAAGTGTCACGATGTTAAGTAAGAAGTCACCCTTTGCCCTAGCTTTATCAATTTCAGCCTTCACCCTTCACTAGCAAATTGACTACAACTATGAAGTGAGTATAGTCCTCAAAGTCTAGTCTGAGTAATAATAATTAAAAACCCTATATATATATTTGGTTGATGTACCGCCAGTGAAATGACTGCTACTTGTTGTGATTGTTGCTTAAATGATTTGTAGAGAATGTCTTAGCCTTATAGCACTTGCAGCAAATGGATGATAGTCTGAGTTATATTATTGGTATCTGGTCATTTACAGGTGATTATATTGTCTATTGGATATGGTTGATGATCAGGTAGAGACCAAAGAGGGGTATGAGTATACACCCTAGATGGATTTGGACTCTTTGAGTCTAATCAGATAGCCTATCTTTAGTTCTGGGCACTTACAGAGATGATCAGGCTCATTTTACATTTATGATGCAGTTTTGCTTCACAGGATGATGTGTCTGAGCAGGGAGATGTTTTATTTGGATCTCCTAGGGCGTTGTATGGGGCATAGGGCTGCAGCCACTTGTTTGTACCATAGTACCCCCATCCCAGAGAGCCTGGTGGGCTCCGTTTGACAACGCAGGCACCCTAGGAGGTTGTTTTGGCAGGTTCACATTTCCCGAGGCAGATTAAAAAATGATTAAATGGCTATTGAAGAAATCGATTTGGGCTATTGAGACAAGGAAATGACATGGGATGAGTCATGATGATGAGAGTGATGTCCTCCACACCTCCTCCAGCAGTTGCAGCACCTGATGGGGCCCACACCTATTTTTTGGGCATTTTTATTTTATTTTCTGGAGCTTTTGGGAAGCTCACGATTTCCTCAAGGAGGCACAAAGTCAAAGAATTAAAATATTGTATCATTTTATTGTGCCATGGAGCACCCATAGGGAGTGAGTTAACACTCCATGGACCCACCATGTGCTTCATTTATTTCTTGTTGAGTGGAGTGCCCTCTTTATGGGTGATTTCGTCCACTTTGGTACTTTATGGTTATATTGATCCATGTATTGTATGTTGAGCTCATCTCAACCATTGATTAGAATATTTTATCTTTTAATCTTAGCCACTCGTTTTGAAAGTGGTTAGGATTTTGGTTCTCTCAATTCTATTTAAAAGAGAGAGCTTCTCATTTGTAAGGCGTCTTTGACTCTTGGATCTGATTAATAGAAAGATTTTTTGTGGATATTTTCTGGATCTGCTTTGCATCTTGTGTTCTTCGGTGGTGATTGGAAAATCTTTTGCTTCCTAGCATTCGGAATATTTTGTGAGGTTTATACTCTTTTTTCGAGATCTTTGTCTTGTCTACAGGAGGGCAACTTCATCTTGGACGTCTTTGCAGGGGGACCTCAACTCGCTTGGATTGTCTTCGTCTTGTATCAGGGGGTTTTTCATTAGCTTCATTGTGATCTATGATTACTCCTTGTTACTTTTCTGCAAATCTAGCTTTTTCTTTCGTGGTACAACAAATATGATATTGTTGGCGTTTGCTTGTGCAGGATAGGGGGGCGCATTGGTCATTTGGAGCACAACGTTGGTCCTAGAACTCACTCATATCTTTCAGAATTGATCGGGATGGCGAGGATCGTCATCAACAAGGCATCTACAAGCATTTCCAGGTAAGATCTAACAGGTAAGTCTCTTCTCTTTCAAATCTCAATCCATTGTACCCTTTTTTCTTCAATTTTCTGAAAAAAAACTCCTAAATAATAAACATTCAAAAAAATAATTAATCGGGGAACCGCTTGATCTTTGAGCAAACCATTTCTGGGTTTTGTAGATCGAGCATCCCCCTCACTGAATCATCCTCAATGTTGCACTAATTCTGACTGGTTTGCCCTAGATCTGAATTTTTGACTGTCCAAACCCCAGCACCCCATTGAAAATTTGACTTTTTCCGAAAAATAATTACATGGGTGTGTAGATCAAGTCTTCCTCATTCCAGAACACCCCTAACACTGAGCTAGTTCCTGCCAGGTTGCCCTAGATCTGAAAAACTAACTTTCAGCCTCCTAGCCCCCCTCATCAGATTTTGACTTTTCCAGATCTGATTTTTTCTGAAATTTTTTGACTTGGGTTTGTAGATCGGGCCATCCTGATCTCATTCCCCCCCCAACGCTGAGCTGATAGTCTCCCGGTGGCTCTAGATCTGCAGATCTGCCTCTCCAAACCCTAGCGCTAGCCCTCCTTTCGTTGATTTTCCTATAACCTGACTCTTCCGAGCCAAATCCTTTTCTGGGTCCATAGGTCAAGGCATATCCCAGGTGGGTTCACTGAAATGTTGTGTTGATACTAACTCCATTACCCAAGGCTGAACAGGCACTGATCTCCAAGCATAACGCTAGCCCTTTTTGACCTTTTTTCCCCGAAAGTTGACCATTCCTTGATAACTCAAGTTACCTGATACTTTCATATCTTTCACTGAGTCTATCTCCTTGGTACTAGACAGTCCCGACTCTTTCCTTGCTCACCCTGTCACAGTTACGTTTCCCAATACAGTGGTCATCTTCGTCAGTTGCTAGTACCTAAACCCTAGAGCTAGGGTTTCCATTTACCTTACACCTTACGTACCTCAAAGCCACATTTGATATGTTTTTGTTTCTAGGTCTGATCTCTCCTGTCGGGAGTAGATTCGGGTCTCCCCCATTGTTGTCTTGGACTTAGATAACATAAAGCGAAGACTGCCTTGATTGGCGTGACAACCATCCATTTGGGAGTCTAGGCAATCTTGGTTCCACCTCCTTAGTTGCTTGCCCCTCTACCATCCATCCTGGATCCACCTCACACAAGCAACTACAAGGTTGGTGATAACAGCGCACTCTTGCTTTTGATTATCCTAAAGCTCAGGGCAAACCTGCGACGGGAAAGAGCATACAACGGAGTGGCAAATGTTTGTTCCAATTAGAACTTGTAAAAGCTAAAAAAATGATGAGACTAATTATTACTAGAGGCGAGAGACTCTTTCAAGCTTGAATCCCATACTCGAGAGAGAGCAAGGCTGGATTAGTATTCGTTACTTTATCCAAAATGCAAGAAAGAAAATTGAAAGATTAGTCAAAGTATACAGCCTTTCTAGAAGACAGATTGTGTGCATGTGTTGTCAAAACAAAAAGTTAAAGAAAAGGCAAACCATAAAAGACGTTGGAAGTCCCCCCGGGGGGGTGGAGTGTGTTACCGACTAGGTTGCACCTAGTTGGACTTTCAGCGAGCTACCAATGACGAACAAGATATTTGTTTGTATTCAAAGTTCAAAAGTCCTTTCAGCCCTTCATGGCTATTTTTTTGCAACACATGTTCATACCCCCTTGGGGAAATTGTAAAAAAAGTCCTAGCATTTAATTTTGTATAAAAGTCTCGACTTCCCAGACTTAAGCATCAAGCTGACTAGCCCAGAGTGCTTTTTCCCTTGATTATTATTGGTTGTTGAACAAACGGCTAATAATTTCTGAGTTTTTCACTCACACCTCCAAAGTTGGGGTAGTCATCTTGGTGTTTTGGCTTTAGGAAGTTTGAGCCTTCGTGTCAGTGTTTTTCAACGTGATAGTAATTCGAATTGTGTCGCATGGACATGTACTAGGTGCCCCTAGAGTTTTGTCAATTTCCGAGAAAATTAATGTTTTCCATTTTTTAAGCCATTTTTAATGGTTTAATTAAAAAATTTCAAAATGTAATAAAAGTTAGATACAGAGTCTGTTTATGACGTAGGGACACTCGTTTTCACACTCAAAGTGTCCACTTTGCCTCAAGGGACACTTTCCACCTCAATCGGACAGTCGAAACACCCTCTGAGGCATTATTTGGCTAAAAGTGCATCAAGATGACATTTTAATGCTAAATTATGACATATTGGCACTTGGTCAAAGTATTTAAAAAGTCAAAAAAAGTAATTTTTAATAGCTAAATGGTGATGGGGCATGGTGGTCCCCATGATGATGACCTCACTACATGAGGAGAACTTTTAAACCTTGGTTATAAATTAAAGAGTGGTATACATATCACTTTTTTATAAAAGGATGGTAACGTCAACTCATTAGAGGGAAATCACAAGCATGGCGTAAGGGTTGCGCTAGCATTAGGATGTGGACCCCTCTTCACGATTGGCATTAAAATATGACTTTGGATTAGGTCTTTACCATATACTTACTTCACTTGGATGGATAGCGCATGAGGTTGGTGATTTCACTCACGTGGTAAAGGAGGGTGACGTCAAAATTTTTGAGGAGTATGCTAGTTGAGAAGTGTACCCCCTTCACATTTATTACATCAAGCCTTAAAGTTGTTTAATGATTTGGTATACCACGTGAATCCTTTGAAGATCAAAAACTAATATTTGGTTGGTGTGATTCTCTCATGCGTGGAGGAGCTGTACACATTCGTGTGAGGTAATGGAGCATGCAATTCGTGAGTTGGCTTGGTAGGTGAGTGAGGTTTCCTACCTCATCTGAGGTGGCACCTCCTCCATACCATCACTTCAATTTAACTTAGAAGTCACCCCACTGATTCCTTGGATCACTCGAGCTCAACTGAGTCTGATCTTCAGTGTTGGTGGTGCCCCTCTGACCTTGTATTTGCTATAAATAAAGCTTTGCTCTCCTCTTTCAAGCTAGTTAGAGTTTGTTGAGCAAAAGCTTGAGAATTGTAATTGTTGTACTGTCTTTTGATATTAAGAAATAAAGAGGCTTTGGAGGTGCATGTTGTGTGATGCTATCAATTGAGTTTATGTATTATCTCGGTTTTATGAGGTAACCTATATTTGGTCTTTGTGCACTTGCTTTATGAAAATCTAACTTACTAGTAGGATTGGTATCAATTTTGTAGGAAGGATTGCTAGAACTTGTTTGATCAAGTTAATCTTTTGTTTGCAGTAAGTTAGAGATTCAAGATTTATATGTATCATTTGTTTATGCTCATATTGTCTTGATTTCTATCTTGTTCCATTTCTTGATTTAATGGGTTGTGTGCAAGTATATTGCTAGCTACAAGTTATCTCATTTGAAAAACCAAAGACCGTGCTTGCTCTTGTTCTTTCAGATCTCTTACGAAAGGTCAAACCTTTGGTGTCCCACGCGTCTAAACCTTCAAAGTCTTCTTTGCTCAAAGATCCAAGCTGCTCTTCTCTTTCTCCTTATACCTTCTCTACTTTAGTTACTACTTTTAAATTTGCAAATCGAATTAGATCTATCATTTTAAAGGTTTAAAATCATACTTAGATCTAGCTCCTTCGGCAAATGCAAACAGATGCTAGCTGTTCCATAAAAGAAGTTTCATATTGCAAGCCAAATCTAGCATATAGATTCTTTTGTTTCTTAGTTGCTTTCTTGATTAAGATCTAAAGGTTAAGATAAAAGTTTCATTTTTTTTGGTAGTTGAAAAGTTAAATCTCGCAAGATAAGAGTGCTTTCCATTGGCTGCCCTAAAACAGAGCCAAGATCCACAAAAGGACTTGTTCTTTTGTGTTTTTTTGTTATTTCCTAAAACTAGTTGGACTTAGAAAATTTTTAAAATTTTTCGAAGATTGTTCGAAGACGGACACTCTTAAAGTGTCTTTGAGCATCTTTTGTATTTGATTGATTTTTTGTAGATATAACAAAAAGGAGAAGGAAACTCTGACCGTTTTGCTGGAAAATGAACCATTAAGAGCTCAACGGAGTTCCCCTTTCACCAAAAATCTTTTCTTTTATATTGTTGTAAGCCTTTGGTTCCAAAGCACACTTTCGCTTCATTTTTGCAAGATTGTAATAAGGCTTGAGTAGGCTCATCAGAGCCCAATCCCATCCCCCCTGGGGGAATTTGCGTCGACAACATTTTTCGTGGTCTCCATGTGTTAGTATAGTTTGATGCTTTCTTTCATTATTTCAATGCTTCTTTAAAAGTTTTGTTTTTTTTTGCAAAAAAAAATAATTTAAATACTTACCCACTGCACTATATCGAAGTACCATAAGGGAAAAGATTTGAGTAGTGTAGTAATTAAAAAACTTCAATATTTTATGCATTGTTGAGTTTAAAATAAACCCCCTCACCTTCTCGATTACAGGTTCATGGACAAGGGCTTGCCCGAGTACTGAATCTAGAAAGAGACTCTTGGGATTTATATTTGTAATCAGAAAAAACTTGTTCTAAAACATTTAAAATTTGCAAGGCCTTCATCCCCGTATGCTTTACTTCCACTACAGCTTCGTCTGATCAGTTGGTAGTATCAGAAAGGGATTTAGGTGACTAGCTTAATTAGTTTTCCACTTCAAAATAAATCTTCCCAATCAAAAATCCAATGCCTCGAATTAAGCCGTTGTGGTGGCAAAATCCCCAAAGGAAGCGAGAACAACTGGGTAGTGACCTCGAGACACCGTTAGGCTACACCCTTGTTGGTGTAGTGTTGAACAAGTCTCAGAGACTCCAACCAGCCAACATATTCCTTGCAGGGAGCCGTATCGGTTAATGGTTTTCGACATACTCCTCGTACCTCTAGGCATATTAGGAGTTCCCATCCCCTAAGCTAATCAAGATCATTACCACATCAATAAAATCAACCAACAATTTACCCACTCCTTAATCCACTCATCCAATAAATCTTAAAACTTACCAACGAGACACTACAATACTTATCTGAGACTACAACAGCAACCCCCATACACAAGCACTCCATTTTAATGGCATTGGTCTTCTTCATTTTATATTGGTTAAATCAATTTCTGCATATTGTCATGAATGGTGTTTGAGTGATAAATGTTGTTGTTGTTATAATCCAATTCATTTGCAGTAACTCATTGTTAAGGTTTTAATTCATTTCACATAAACTGCTATAATCAATTATTTCTTTTGTAGAGTAAAAACCCTAGATTTTACTTTTCATTAGGGTCCACCCCCCTTGGCTTCGCTAGGAGTTGGCCTAGACAAAGGAGCTGAGTATCAGGTGACAGCACTTGCCTCGAGCTTTCCCCCAAGGTCACATCCAATGGCTTGAAGATTTCTGCCAAGTTACCCGAGGCGAGAATTAGGCAGCAACAGAGTGTGGGCACTGTGTAGCTCACTTGCTTTTTATTATGACTATTACAATCTGATTTGTAAGAATGGGGTTGCCTTTTGATCTTAAAGAATGATCAAAAAGGATTACAAAGCTTGCTTGAAGAAGAGGAATGAAGAAGGGGGAATGAGAGGTGATTTGAGAAGCTTGAAACTTCAAAAATTAGCCAACGTTTCTACTTAACCTGTCATGAAAAGACAAAAACCAGCAAGCCATATGTTTACAGATTAGTGGGTTGATCAATAAAATTATAACTTGGTACTTGCCCAAAAATTAGAAAGATTAAGTACTTAAGAAAGGGAAACTAGATCTAAGCTTTATAGTCTGAAATGAATGCACTTTTAGATCTAGAAACAAACAAGCAAAGAACGTAAAATAAACTTTTTAAAATGAGATCTAAGCTTGTTATTAATAGGTAACCAAAGAGAGAGATTTAAACTTTAAGTAGAAGAAAAAACTGCTCAAGTCTTGAATCTTTCTTGCAAGTTTAGAAGGATTGTTGATACGAGCAAGGAATGTTTATGTGTTTGTTTAAAGCTATAATCCAAAGCAAAGGAGATGCATATGAGCTCAACCTTTCACTCGAGATGGTAATATGCACACTTATCAAGCTTGCACAAAACGAATTAGATCTGGTACTGTTGATGTATTTGTAACTTCGGAATGTATTCACTTGTATATCTTATGCATTGTACCCCGATGTTCCTATCGAGAAGTATCAATAATGTAATTGATTCATGTCATACCTCAATGTTCCTATCGGGAGAATCAGTAACGTAAACAATTCATGTAAAGTCATAGAGGGTAACCCTCCTTATTGATCAAGGGTTAAAGTCCCCGCAGTTGTGGGGCACTAGGGTTGTTAGACTCTCCTAGAGAAGTCGGCCCTGGTGAGTTAATGTAAGTCAGGTCATTAGTACCCTAGTTGTGGTTACTCAAGCCTACATAACTGAGTTAGGATTACTCGAGCCTACATAACAAAGTCAAATATTAAGTGAACGAAAGAATATAAATAGAGAGTGAGCCTCTCTATTTATTACACACACTCACTCAACTGGGGCACATGAGTGAGAGAGGAAGTGCTGGCACAAGTGAGAGAGATCAGCTGTCGAAGATCACATTTTCTGTCTTTGGGTTTTACTGCTGCTATTGGTGCTCATTCTATCTCCGAGGAAGTTGCGGGGGTTTCTCCTTTATGGTTTCCCCGAGGACAATTCTTTGTGTCTCTTGTCTCTTGTGATTATTTTTGTACATGTTATTCTCTCAGATAAGATCCTAAGATCATATTTGATTAAATGATAAAAATCTAACAGGTACACACCACACTTAGAAAACCAAAAGATCAAGAAATATAGCCAAATAAAGCATGAACTCCTAGATCGCTAATAGCAAGAAAGTAAATAAGTAAACTGACAGGTGCAAATGCCTATCCTATGTGCTACAGAGAGCCCTCTAAGCCAGATTATTAGTTTATGCAAAGCCAAATAACTGATAAATATTACCTCACAAAGAAATTATCACATGTACAACTTGCCACGGATCATGAGCCTCCAAAGCCTTTCAATTTTATTCATAAACAATACTGAAAATAATACAAGAGCAGAGGTTCCTTGCTTTCGTACAAATGGAGGAGAAGGACCTCGCTTAAATAGAAATTCAAGCCCCAGGGGGCGCTTTATTCACTAGAGATGAAGGTCGAGTTAACTGAACTTGTTTGAGTGTTTTGAGGGAATGAAACAAGGATGAAGCACCACCTCTCCCAAGAGAGATCTGCCATCCTTTGGAGATATCCCACACCAAGCCAAAAAACGCCATATATCCAAGCGTGAGATTTTGTAGAAATGGCGTGCACATGAGCTTGAGTTTTACAAGATAATGGTGGGAGATTCTTGAGTTAGAGTGGAGCAGAACCAATAGAGGTAGGCACCACCTCTCTATTGGTACCCCACCAATCCGTTAATGGAATTCCACATCAAACCACACGTGAGGGCCCATGAGGGAGGCACATTCTCCTTCCAAAAATGACTTGCTAGCCCCCAAGTCAGCTCAAAAACATGACACTTTAATCTTTAGATCTCTCACCTTTAATCATGGAAGAGATCACCACCATTTCCATGTCATACAAATGAGATATCCTTTGACTTTGACTTTCTCACCTTTGTCCTTTGTGATTTTGTCTTTTTTTTGCATTTTTGGGCATTTTGTCGCATTGTTAAGAAATACGACTTTAAGTGACAATTTGATCTCCCGAAACATAGGAAAAGCGGGTCTCGAGGTAAAGAGGATGCTCTGAGTGTGAAAACAAGCATCCCCACACCCAAATCGACCTATGAATCACACTTTTATTACAATTTGAATTTTCTCATTTAAGCCATTAAAAAATTAGCTAAGTTTGTGGGAAAAAATGTTTTTTTCGAAAATTAAAAAGAACCTAAGGAGGACCTAGTACATGTTCACAATGACTCAAAACAATGTCTAGCATACTTATATACATTGACACATGAACTTTAATAACCTCATGTTACCAACTATTTTGTACAATAGTTGAACTTCCTATTGAGCTGCCAGTTATCAAACATGATGAATGCTCGTCTCCAGAGTTTAGAAGTTCAGTGTGTTCCACAGTCAGCCAGTTTTTGGCTGAACTGTTTATTTTTTGTAAAATACATGTTCATACCCCCTTGGGGAGATTGTAAAAAATGTCCTAGCATTTAATTTTTTATAAAAGGCTCGGCTTCCTGAACTTGGGCATCAAGCCGACTAGCCCAGAGTGTTTTTTCCCCTGGTTATTATTGGATGTTGAACAAACGACCAATAATTTCTGACTTTTTCACTCGCAACCAAAGCTGGGGTAGTTGTCTTGATGTTTCGGCCTTGGGAGGTTATTAGAGCCTTCATGTCAGTGGTTTTTGTCATGCTAGGCATTCCAATTGAGTCGTATGTACTATGAACATGTACTAGGTCCCCCTAAACTTTTGTTGGATTCCGAGAAAAATAATTTTTTCAGTTTTTTAAGCCATTTTTTAATGGTTTAAATGGAAAATTTCAAAATATAATAAATGTGTGATCCGGAGTCCGTTTTCGGCATGGTTGGGCTCATTTTCAAGCCCAGAGCAGCATTTTCACCCCAGGGGCCACTTTCACCATCAATCAGACAGCCGAAGCATCCCAAAAGTTATCATTCGGCTAAAAATGCTTCAAAATGGCATTTTAATGCTAAAAAAGGACAAATTGCATAAAATCCAAAGTATTAAAAAAGTCAAAATTGATTTTTGAGTGGTGGAGATGATTTGGCATGTGGGTCCAAGTGACTTACGACCCCATTCAAGTTGCATGGCACATAGACTTTGGATTAAAACTAAGGCTACGAATTGTTATAAGAAGGATGACGTGAGGGTGGATAGCTCACACTAGCTCATGAACATGGATGCGATGGTACTAAGGTGGACCCTTCCACTTAATAACTATATTAAATTTTTAAACCATGGTGTATTCCAAGGCATGCGAATTGTTTTATGTAGGAGTGGTGACGTCAAGGTTAGAGCTCTCACGCTAGCTCATGAGGTGGTTGTGCTAGCATATAAAATGGACCCTCTCCACGTAATGGATATGATATGAAACCATTGCATGTATTTCCAATATTATAAACCATGATTTAGCATTTCACACCATGCGATTTATTTTATGTGTTTAGTGGATGACGTGAGCATCTACAAGGGAGAGCTCACGCTGGCGAATGGGTGGATGGTCGACCCCCTCTCCTATGTTTGCAAACTTTAAATTATTCTAAGGCTTGGTCCATCCATTTGTTAGCTCGCAAGTCATGAATTATGGTGACATCAAATTATATTGAAGTTGTCGTACCATTCGCATGAGGAGGTTGGTGGAGATTGCCGATTTGATTGGATGTGTTGGCGTTGATTGAGTGTGTTAGCTCAGTTCAGCTCCGGTTTTAGCTCAGTTCAGCTGCACTTCAAACTCAGTTACATGCTGAGTTGTTCTTCAGTTCATAAATGCCCCCCCTGGGGCTTGGTTTTTGTATAAATAGAGGTGCTTGGCTCCTCATTCAACATGGAGTTTTTGGGCAAACTTACTCTACCATTTTGTAATCGTATAGCCATTGGCTTATTGAAATAAAGCAACTTTGGAGGTCTATGTGGTGTTGATGCTTGTTATGGAAGTGCTTCATCTATTCTAAGGTGATATTGTAATTTGTTTATTGCTCATATTTTATTACTTTGATCAACTATTTAGCTTAGAAGGCTTTCTTAAGCCCATAGGGTGGGCATTTGGGTTCAACTTGTCCATTCATGTTGGGGTTTTATGTGATTTAGAAAGAGTAGACTTTAGTTGGAAATACTTATACTCTTCTAGTCTCATTTTTCTTTACATGCAATATTTGATCAAGGTGTGTTTGTGAGTAATTTCTTGTGCAGATCTAATAGGTTGAAGAGAGGCTTGAGCTCGGTTGCATCTCTCACC